>PVKB01004291.1:0-149687 GCA_004027205.1 Ctenodactylus gundi | reverse complement strand
AATCCAGCTCTGCTGATGCAAAAATCTGTGCTTTCCCATGATTCTGTGTTGCCTCTTTTGTAGACATAATAACACACAAATCTATTCATGAAAGAAGTTGGGAATCCTCCAAATTAGACCAGATAAAACACAAGTACAAATAGTTCATTTTGAAGTTGATTCCAGGAAACTTTGGAAAGGGAATGGGGAAATGAGACAGGGACGGAAAGAGAAATGATAAAGCATTTCCTATTAAGTAAGATGCCACTGTAAGCAACCGGAAGCTGAACCTGCAGGGGAATTCTGAGATCTGCATACAGCCTGCTCCTCAGCGTCACTGAAAAGCACTGGGGGAGGGGCACTCATTCCCCAGCACTTTAACCAGTCTACCATGTAGGTCACTGCCTAGGCTGAGCAGGCCAGGCATAGGAATGCAGGCCCTGCAGAGCAGTAGATGAGTCCTGAAGCAATGAGGATGATGGATTTCGGGTAAAGGTTGAGCAAAAGCTCCTCGACGACAGAAACTAGGTGCCTTTGCCGCTGTTTGTCCACTGCCTAACGTCAAAGATACTTAACAAATGGTTCTGAAAGAAAGGGCAAAAGGGACAGAGAGCACGTATAAGTAACACCACAACGTGGCATGTCTCCAAGAAATGAAGGAAGCCTGAAGAAAGAGCCCGAAAGTGAAGAGACTTTACTCGGTCTGCAGTGGAGAGCTTTTGAAAAGTTTAGAGAGAGAAAAAAACAGGATCAAAGCAAAAGCTTAGGAAGGTGAATCTGGTACTCGTTCATTCCAAAATCAAGGTTACTAGTAAGGATGAACCAAAGACTAAAAAATTTCTATGGGTGCAGGATGTTTCTAGGTTATCTCAGTTGCTCACCAGAAGCAAAAGTTGCTGAAGGTCACCAGCTGTCCACAGATCCCTCTCCGAGGTCTGACAGTACAGAGTAGCACTCAGGAGAAGACATGTGAATGGGAGCTCAGGGACAGTTGGGCCCCCATGACAGTCACCCAAGCGCCCAGACCAAGGAGGTCAGCTTGGATGATCTTAAGAGTTTTTCTCAAATATAGTAGAGCCATTGCATCTGATAGTCACACAATCTCTCCTCAGCTGCAAAACAGAAGAGAAAACAAATGACGCTTCAAGAAATAGCAAAGATAGGACAATGAGTGAACTCTGTGTCACCTCCCTAACAGACAGTAACTCAAGGCCCTTCAATGAACTACAAGCTCAAAATCCCTTTTCTATAGTTTTGGAAATCCCAAAACTCCGAAGAATGATTTATTTTCATCAACTTGTACAAGCTGATTTAAACAATTCCTTAAACATTGAAACCTGGCCTTGCTGTGAGCTCATGTGGGTAGTCTTACTTTTTATTCTAACTTAGGTGGATACTTAACTTGTTTTCCTCTTGAAAAGCTTGCTACTCTGAATTCCAAAATACATGTGATGACCCCCAAGGGTATTGGACAAAGTGTGTCCTTACCCTTGGAACTTATCACTCTGACTCCCTGCGATAGCCTTTTTGGCCTGTGGGTGTGCCCAGGGCGACCAGAGACCATTCAGCACAGAAAGTTCACTAGCAGATGGAGCAAAGATGTACTTTCTGGGTCCCACTATGGCATACTCAGGACAGAAAGGCCCCCATGGGAGAATGTGCCACTACTAGCAGGTCATTTTCTTTCCAGAATAACACTCAAGGGATCTAGAAACTCCCCTAACAAATTAGTTTTACCAGTTTTCTTCTATCCCAAACCAACTCAAACAAATCAAAATGTAAGAAATTAAAGGAAACATGATAATAACATGAATAATCCTGTGAGCTAATGATGCCTGGGCCGCAGAAATCTGGGAACAGGTTCCATGTCTTTTCTTTCTTTCTTTCTTTCTTCTTTCTTTCTTTCTTTTTTCTTTCTTTCTTGCTGTGTCATCTTACACTAATCACTTTACCTCTCCAAACTTCCATTTCCAAATACAAAAGTAGCATAAGATTAATGTGAATACCTCATCAGTCGGATGTGAGGATTGAAAGGAACAAACACAAAGCTCCTAGAAGAGTATATTTGCACGCATGTGTTCACTGAATGTTTGTCTTTATTACTAATAAAAGAATTCTAAGAAAAATATGAACATGCTGAAGGGAAAAAAGTCGGCGGAAGGCAGTGTAAGCAATTTAGGAAAAAAGCATGAATGATGGCTAAAAGTCTGGGGGAAATAAGCCTCATTAGTATTCAAATAAATACAAATTCAAACAACTTGTAACCATTTGCTACTACAAGTTGGCACAGATTAAAACACCCAGGCTACAGTAAAACCTCAGCAGGTCATGTCATCAGCATGTCAAAACAAGGTAATTAAGGAAAACGTGAAGGTCACATGATTGTGAGAATTATGGCATGGTTCATAGGAGCCTATTGCAGGGGATCAACTTCAAATTGTCTTATTGCAAGATTTTGGTGAGTCCATGGCAGGAAAATCATCCCATCTTTTCTGAATGGGCATTTCTATATGATGTGTTTATTATGGTTGCAAAAGGACCAGTGATTCTATGCCTGGCAATTTAGTCTTAAGGAAATAATTAAATGTAACACCAAGTTTCATGATGAAAGGTTTTAACCCCAGCGTTACTGAGTAATCAAAAATTTTAAATAACCTAAATATCCCAGAATATGACTAACAACACAACTGTTAAAGGAATTAGATTCTATGAGATTGCTTAAATTTATGTTTTAATGAATATTTAGTGGCATGAAGAAATATCATTAAGCTTAATTAGAATCTACATATTAATGTAACTATTATCTTAATCTGTGTCTGTATTTGTGTATAGAAGGAAATATAAGCACATAACAATATTATAGCTTTAAGTAGTGTGACTATTGTTTTTCTTTTTGAGCAGTGTCTCATTCTGTAGTCCAGCCGGGTCCTGAGCTCACTATGGAACCCAGGCTGGCCTTGAAGTAACAATAATCCTCCTGCTTCAGCATCCTGAGTGCTGGGATCACAGGTATGTGCCACCATGTCTGGTTTATGTGGTGCAGAGAATTGAATTCAGGGCCTTGATCTTGCTAGGTAAGTGTTCTAACTGCTTCAAGTCCCTGATTATTGAAAATTTTATATTCTTATACTTTTTTCTTTTTCCTAAATTTCTTTTAATAAATTATTTTACTCTTATGAAATTATAAAAATTGCTATGAAACTATCGTAACAACAAAAGCCAAGTAATTACTGGCCCAGGCAAGGCAATGTAGTAGGTGCAGCTAAACAAGAGGCTCTCTTCACTAGAGAGAGAACAGAAACCCGTTTCTCAAGGACGGCTACTGGCTTTATTCCAGTGAATGTCAATAGCGCTTGGGAGGTTTCTTAAAATGCAGCTCATATCAGAGTTTCCCAAGGTTGTGAAATGCAAATTCCTAAGCCTAACCCTAATTCTTCTGAACGAGATTCCATGGGGGTAAGGCCCAGGAATTTGCATTTTTCTGTGACTTTCTGGTAATTCTGACATTGAATGTTGCTGAGCTGACGGTAATGGATCACAGTATTTAGGATGAAGATGGGGAACCATCTAAGGTACGGAGTCCAAAGGAAGCCAACAAAGGGAGAAGAAAACGACGTGAAGCCCTTAAGTCTGTCTGAACAGGGTTCTTGTTTCCGAAAAGACGGTAAACCTTTCATGCATCGGAGAAGAACCTTTTTGTAGGCTGGTAATTGATTGTCTCAGGACTGCAGACACCTTCCATTGTATCGGACCTTGCATATGCAGATCTGAAGTCTTTCTTCTGCTCCAGCTATCAGACACGTGTTACTTTGGATTTGAGAGTGGTGTGTGTGTGTGTGTGTGTGTGTGTGTGTGTGTGCGTGCGCGCGCGCGCGCTGCTGTGTCTCTGTGTGCAGGTATGTTTTCAGTGCTGAGGATAGAGCTTGAAGACTTGCACACCTAAGCACACTGAATCATACACATTAGATATGTGCAGCTTATTAGAGGTCAGTTACTCCTGAAAAAAAGCTGTAAATATGCAAATAAAAAGATATGAAAGACTATTGAAAATAAAGCTGATTAGTTACAAAATAGATTGTTACCAAAGCACACCCACAGAATTTGACCTACAGCAAAGTGAAAAGAGTCCTCTGAGTACAACTAAATTTCTCACACTGTCTTCCACTTCAGAGGGCTTAGAACCACGCCTGAGGCTGTGCCAGTGACAATGTCAAAGAGGATCTCAAAGGCAAAGGCCTTTAGGATGTTGGCAAGAAGAGATCCGTAGACTTGTTTCAGAAATACATGTTTCACAAGGAGTCTGAGTATATGAAAATAATAAATCAACTTTATTTAAAAAAAATAAGTAAGTAAGGCCTATATTTGAAATATTAGTGATCATGAACATAGAATTATTTTGTTTTTATATTGGGGGTAGAAATCAGAGCTTTAGCACTATACTGCATCCCTAGCCCAGTTTTTTTGTTTTGATTTTGAGATAGGAACTTACTAAATTTCCCAGGCTGGGCTCAGACTTGTGATCCTCCTGACTCAGCTTCCTAGAGTGCCGGAATTATGGGCTTATACCACAAGATCCAGCTATAGTTTTTCCTGTGCCAATTTATGAGGTTCTCAGAGGCAAATATACCCACCCTATATTTGTCTTGAGAAAAAAGTCTGGAAAAATGTGCTCAGTACAAAGTCAAGTTGGTAGTCTGACAACATTACAGGAAGAAAAATGACTTCATTGGAGAAAGTTTTGACAAAAGAGGCCAACAAAAACTAAGATCTTTGGCTATTTTGACTCAATTTGTCTGGAGCTCCGTGGAGAGTAATGCTGTTACTGGATATATTTCTTTTCTTCTTCTTTTTTTTCATCCCTTTCACCCTTCCCCGTAGGATTGGATGGCTCATAAGGCTGAGAGTACAGAGGAGCACATGGGGTGAGATGTGCTGGGGACTGTCATTCATTCACGCCTTCACATGCATGGTCTATTCTGCCCTACTTATGGTCAGTTACAGACCATCTGGCCAATGCACTTGTCCTAAGCTTCTGGCAAAAAGGCCAGTGAGATGTACTGGCAGGGGTCTGTGTAGGAGAGGGAAACGAGTCTGGCCATAAAGTCCCCTCATCCTCCAGGCTGCTTCCCTGCAGAGCTGTGATTTCTGTGGGCTGTTCCCTCCTTTAAGTCAAGCTCCTACCCAGCAGGCAGCTCCGCTGCAGTAGCACTTCTGTGCCCAGTAGCCATTTCCTCCTCCTGCCTAAAGGGTGGCAACAACTTTCTCTGGTGAAAGGTCACCACACCTTACTAGTTTCTTTTAACTCAATACATAGTTGTAAATCATTCCTTCATTAAACTCTTCTTAATTTTACCCATTTTCTGTGTATTTGTTTCTGCGGAGTCTGTACTTAACTATTGTTTAGTGAGCATTTTCTCCTTATTTCCGTAGAGTTTGCCACATATCCTCTAGGCTTCATCATCTCCCCAGTATAATTACTAAGAGTTGGAGCCAGTGAGTGTGATGCCATCTTCAGTGAGGAAGGTTGGAGTGGGTATTACCTTCTAATAAAGGCAGTATCTTGAGGGCCAGCCCTATAACCTCAGAAGGCTGGGGCTTTCTGACCAGGCATCTTCCAGGCTTTACCTCAATTGTTAAGCATGAGGTATGAAAAAGATTCTCTTCTCTAGAACCTGCCTACAGCTACATCTGTGTCTGCTTAGTTACAATTATTTTACTCCAAGATTAGCCTAAGACCATTGCTTGCGTGCTGACTGGTGGGTCTCGCACAAGAATAAATCAACAATTCTCAAAGGATAGACTCTTTCCCTACTCCTTGAAATAGCAAGATTTTTTCTGATGAAGGAAGTATGTTGATCTACAATCTTGTTCTTATCCTTATTTTATTCATTATAGATGGGAAACAAACCACTTCTCAGATTGGTATCTGAGTACTTAGAATTGGAGTGCTGTGGAATTAGCCTGAGCAATAAAATACGTCAGTATTTCCCATGTCATGCTCCATGGAATCCTAATTCTATGATACCTTCCCTCTTTACAGGAAAAATCTCTCAAGGTTCATCAAGGACATGAGGATGTGAGAGGCTCTGAAAAATTCTGCAGTGAATGAATTTGATCATTTTCTTAGCATTGACCTTCCCATACTTGTCTGAAAAGATTTTGTCACATGACAGCTGTTGCCACTTGGGAGACTGGTGATCTGTGAAAGCACTGAAAGTGCTCACTTGATCTCCAGATCAAGATCCCTTTTTTCTTTACTAATTGAGGTCAAATAGTTCTGGGTATTTCCATCTGCTCTTCATGGAGCTCATGGTGATGCTGTGAGAAACCACACGGGCATTCTAAGTCCCAGTCTTCACGGGCACGTTGCAGCAATGGGCCGATAATGTGACTTGCTCAAAGTCACACATCTTGTGAAAGATGAAGCTAGAACTTGACACCAAGGTCTTTAAACTCTAAAATCTATGTTTCCCACTATACTACATTGGCTTTTTGAACAGGAAGAAATTTTAGAGATTAATATATCGAAACAGAAAAATAATGCTCTCTCAAAGGAATCATTGGCTACCAATCAATGCTGATGTACTTAACTCTTAACTGATATTTAAATCTATTTAAATCTATTTAAGTGGTATGTTGTGAAAATCCAAGTGTTATTTTTTTATTTTTTTCAAATTGTTTTGAGACCTGTCTCTTGTTCTGGCCAAACAGAGTTCTTTAATGTCCTCTTTGTTCATAATCTCAGAGAACAGGTCACATTTTTCTGAAGTGAAATAAATATCAAGGGCTGAATGTGATAGACTGAGTTTCTTAGTTTGTTCATAGGGTCGTACGACATCAGGAGATAGCAAGAGCACCCTACGTTAGTTCTGTCTCTGAGGCAAGGAAAGGGGTGGGACTTCCAGTACATGGCTGAAGTGATTAATCACACTTTGTCTAGCTGTGTCTGGTAACTCTAACAGGGAAATGAGATCAGTTTTTAAAAGAAAGAATAAGAAATAATCTGATCATGATTTTTTTCATTCTATATACTTCTGGCCAGATCATAACCTAATAATTACTCTTTCATTCTGTTAAAAATATTTTTTTTGAGTACCTACTCTGGGCCAGGCAACATGCTAGGAGCTAAGGACAAGGAATGAACAAGATTCATTTCTCATTCAAGTAAAATATGAATCATTATAGCAATAAGAAGCATGCACTGAGTTCTGATGTGGAAGGTTCTGGTGTTAGAAACTTCAGGGACCCATAAGGAGACAAGGAATGGCAAGGTCCTTGACCTCTTGCAGTCTCAAGGAGACTGCCATGCCCAAAAATGGCCAAGTGACATTGTGCAATGCTATGGTCCAGTAAGTGGTGTGAAGAAAGAATGCAGACGGTATTCTAGGCACAGGGAGGTCACACAAGGTGCAGGAAGGTGGGGAAGCTGTCAGTGTGGCATTGCTGTGGTCGGAACAATAGTAACTAATACGACCCTGGCATTGCTAAGGAGAGGAAGAACTTATTTGGAAGAATCAAGTCTTTTGGGGTTTAAAACGACCTCCTGGAAATAAATCTAGCACTTAGAATTTTAGGTTTTCATTTATATTATGAGGGTCCCTTGTGGGTGACTAGCTCCTATAATCAGATAGATAAGACTTCCCTATTCTTCTGAGTTAGTCAACACTGATTGTGTATGGTACATTTTTAAACAGGAAAATGACCATGCACTGAAATGGTGTCGATTATATTGTTATCTCTGAGAGGATTCTCTCATGTAATTACTATGTGGTGGCTTTCTAATTATAAGGAAGAGGACATAAATTATCTCCTTATCCCTGAGAATGATTGCCTCTCTTGTGCTGGAAATTTAAAAAAAGCAAAAACCACTTGGCTTCTCCATTTTTATGATCTTATCCTCAAAGAAGGTACCAAAAGCTAATCCCCTTTCTGGTAAATTATGAAGAACTTAAAAACAAAAATATCATTAGTGAATAATTATTCCTACAGCTTTATAAAAATAGTTTAGGTCTCATGAGTTTTAAGAAATCATGCTAATAAGATATGAAAATTTTATGGGGATGTGATTATATTCTAAATGGAAACTCAGATCCATGATTGCTGAAGATTATAAAATTTTAGGTTCTTGAGGATGTGTAGAGCTAAATATGACTCTATTTGACCTCAACTTCACCAAATAAAATATCTTGCAAATTTGGGATATTGACTAAAGTGCTTTCTGTTTTCCCTAGATTTTTCACAGAGGATCCTATAGGATCTGGCTATAGATAAAATGCCTTAGCTAGACATTTCTGCCCTTCTGGAAAGGATTAACTTTGAAAAATATAGATGAAATAATTTTTAATTATTTTCATATTTTTAATCAAAGAGCAAGCAAAATAGTGATGATTTAATTCATAAAATGTAGAAAGCAAAATCTCAGGAAAGTAAACTGAGCACATGTGATTACTTTAACCTAGCAGCATTTTCCAAACCTGTAGAAACATAAAATACTGAGGTGTTGTTTTGGTGGCCTCAGAAAACAATAGGAGTCAAAGCCTGGAGCCCTCCCATGGTACAGAGTCCTATTTCCTCTCTGTGTGCAGGCATGTACATATAGAACTGGGTTTCAGTGGCCTCTACCCTCAGGGAAATGGCAAGCTCAAAAACAAACCAGCCTGTGCACATACTGTCAGCCCTGGTTTGCATCATGGAGATAGGCCCTGGAACCTCAAGCCTGAACGTGGATTAAGCAGGTCCTTTGCACATCTCAGGCTGATTACAAATAGCCAGAGAAAAGTTACACCATAGCAGACATTAATTACTTCTGAATTCCTCCTTCTGAATTCCTCCTTCAAATACAACAACCAGCCCATAGTCAGACGTGTGCCATAAACTTAAGTGATTGCTGGCAGAGACAACAGAAAATACCAACAGACCACAAGGATTTCAAATGTAAGAATTGTAAGACATGGAGTATAAAATACCTATGCTTACATTAAATATGTAAATATAAATATTGAAGAAATAACAACAGAAGAAACTAATACTATCACCCAATGTTTACGCAAACAAAATTTCTTTGAATAAAAATGCAGACCTATACCTTTGTAAATTGAGAAATCTGCACAAATTTATCCACTGGTGAGCCTGTATAGCCCAAGTAAAAAGTGGTCAGATGGTATTCACAAATTTTGACTGTTTCTACCATTATTAGGCCCTAAAGTTATCTCCTAAGAACAGGTTCACCCTACCTCCACGTTTTCTTCTAAGACTGTGGATTCAGATGAGAATACTTACATCTTTATATTTTTAAATAATAGTTCAAGTTAACTAAGACATCTACCAGCAGTGCTAAATAAATAGTAGTACTTTTAAAGAAAAGTCTTGCTTAATGAGTGTTTATTTGTGGGTGTGGAGACACAAATCTACCCTGTTTCTGAGTACAATCATCTCCCTGTATTCATCTCAGAAATATGAGGCAAAAAATCCTACTGGCTTTCATAGCAACCCTTTTTGCATAATTTCCTCACTCCTGCATCACTGAGCGTGGTGGATTCTGGGATATATGCTCAGATTCCCTTAGATCCTTCCTGCAGGAAGTGCTGCAATCCAACTGTCACGAACTATCGGCCTCCACAGAGCTTACCTCAGCGGAAGGAAGACCCCTGATCAAAGACGTATGCATTTCCTGGGATGACTAATATCCAGTGACTGCTCAAGACCTACTATGAACACATGTGACAGCTCTGATAGTTACTTCATGTTCAGACCCAAGAGATCATCTGGTGTCAACTCTGAAGAGTCCCTTGGACTATAGGCTGTTGCTAGTGCTTGGGCACTTTGACTCCTTGTGTGTAGGCATAGGCATGGAGAGGAATCCCCATCAGGACGGGATTGATCCCTGCTGTTACACAATGGGGCACAGGGAAATACACCTGGCATCCAGCTGGCTGACTTGGTGCCTGTTGGCCTTACTTTCCTCAAAGAATGGCATCAATTCAGCCTGAGAAAGACATGGCGGTTAGGAGCTCAGACCCTTCAGGTTCTCAGTCACAGAGCTGCGTAAGCCACTGAGTACAGTGGAAACATTAGCTCTACATAAGGGAAATCCAGAAGGAAGAGACAAGGAGAGAAATGAGAATTGTTAGTGTGGCCCTGAGACCAACTGCAGCTGCTGGTGCTGTAGTTTATTTCATTAGCCATCCTCTCCTAAGCTTCACTTGGGAAGAGAGACTTGCCGTAACCCTGGAAGAACTGTTCCCAGTACCTGACCAAAACAATGGATCCAAGGATTACAGCAAGTGGACTCTGATGGTGTGACAGCCTAGATCATCCTTCAGGAATGAAGCCTTTAGTCATCCAGCTGCTGGGACAGCCCTGAGCTGTCAGCCTCTCTGGTGTCTGCTCCAGCTAAAGACAGCTGCCTAGCCTAAGGCTGCACGTCTTTCCTGAGTGGCTCATAACTCGTGACTAATCAACACAGTGTGTAAAACTCTTGTCCCCTTTTCTCCATGTGAGGCTCTGAATATGGTTCCACCTTCTGAACTTCTGAAAGGACCGACTGGGTGTTCCAATGAGAGATGCCCATCTTGCAGTTCAGCTTCCCCCTCAAAGCCCAATTCTGCTTTCTTCTCTTCTCTTGAGTCCCAGGATCACCTCCTAAATCTCCTGCACACAAGTCTCAATGGTCAAAACTCTTGCCCAGGAGAGCCAGCTTGTTACACGTGGACCTTCATTGAGATGAGTCTCTGTGCCTTATCGAGGTGCAGGCATTTCTTCTTTTGAGGGCTCCTACTTTTCAAAACCCTAACCAAACGTTCAGATGCTGTAAGAGAGGGAAGCTAGTTACCTATTCCCAATTCACAGTTGAAACCACTCAACTGATTGAAAGTATTTGCATTTCAGCCCCCCCCCCCCCTCTTATTTATTTATTTATTGAGACAGGGTCTCACTCTGTGGCCCAGGCTGGTCCTGAACTCACTTTGGAGCCCAGGCTGGCCTTGGACTCAAGGCAATCCTTTTGTCTCAGCCTCCCAAGTGCTGGGATTACAGGCATGCACGACCACGCCCAGTTTTTGTGGTGCTGGGGAATTGAACTAGGGTACTTAGCACTTGCTAGGCAAGCGCTTCAACCACTGAGCCATTCCTCCAGCCCTACTTCAGCCTTCTTAAGAATCTAGTAGGTATCACCCAATGAGAGTGGGTGGCTCAAATACCTGCAGTGTCTGTAAATGGTGGATCTGGTAGGAATAACTCTAAAATAAGACCATGAAGACAAGCTGCTAATGGTTCTATGTAGATTTAGATCTGGTGTCTGTGGGGAAGACCCTACATGACCAACTTGCTGTAATTAACAACACTAAGTAACTAAAGGTCACTTAATATGAAAATTGGTAGCAGCAAAGTTTCACTCCTTTCCACCAACTCTACCCTGCCTCCTCAACCATTGAATGTAGACTGATTAAATTAGTTACATTGCACATACACATTGCTGTAAGCATACATACACATCATTGTGATGTTAACAGAATCAAGCAGAAACCTCAGCTGTGGCAAAGATTTTAATACTTCACCTATCTGTGCATGTCCTTGCCAGATCGATCTAAATGTCATTTCTTGGCATTAGGTTCTTTGTTGGTTTTACAAATAAGTTTTATTTTTGTAACAAACATTAGATCCAGGAACATCTATTTTTAACAAGAAAAATAGACTCATAAAAACAGAACTAGGTTATTTTTGATTTGGAGAGTAGAGGTTAAAAGAGAATTAAGGAAGTTTAACCAACTATGGCCTTTTCCACTAACTTCAGCAAAATAAAGATGTTCAAGATCATGAGTTACCTGTAATTTTTACTTACTTTAGGTTGATTTTATTTATATTTATTTATCTTTCTTTTTTTTTGGGGGGGGGTCTGGGGACAAATGAGATTAAGGAGAGACAAAATTAGGAAATTAAATCCATTGGGGGAAAAATACCTAATGGCGAAATTCAGATATCCAAGCATTAAAATTAAGTAGGTTCAGGAAGTTCCTTTGCAATTGCTCACTTGGAACCTAGAGTCCTAGGGAAAGAGACTTGCACCAGGTTGTTAATCAGAGGAAGAAGTGTGTCTCATTTTCCTGTAATTAATGTGGGTGCAGAAAATCTATTAGGGTATTAAGCGGTTAAAGTGCTTAAAGCACTTTTTTTGACAGATCCAAAGCAACGCTTATTTCCTGGAATTCAAGCTACAAAGACCATAATTCCCTCCTTAGTGGAATTTCTCTCCTTTCTCTCTTCTGACAGCGAGTTCACTGAGGGTCTGTCTTTCTGTAGTTCAGAGCTGCCCACCGTTACTTCAGCCTGCTCATCTACAGATCTGCACCCCGGCCTCATGTGCATAAACAGCAGAGGAGGCGGGTGGAGGGAACCTCAGACTAGAGATGCCTCTCCTTGCTTCATCTATTTCATCTTGAAGTTAATTTCTTTTTTAATGAAGAAAACCAGGGGGAGAAGTGATTGAAGGCAGAGAGGAGCCTCTTTGGCCCTTCCAGCATAGAGACATTCTGACTTGAAGGCTTGTCACTCTGGCAGGGCTATTGACATTCATGATGTGTGTAAGAGACCCCAGCTGACGAAGTGACTGTTCCATTTTGACTTTGCCTCAGGATACCCAACACATTCACTTTGTCTCGGTAAGATAGAGCTGAGAAGACTTCCTGTCTGGCAGTATTGATAAACTATTTGGGATACTCCCATACTTAAGTGGTACAAAGTTTTCTTGATATCTGTTGATTAGAAATGGTTTTGGCCTTGTTCTGTGTGCTTTTTGGCCATAAAGCTTCAAGGAATAACATAAAGATGACTTGCATTGTACATAGAGAGAAATTTGAGTATTGCTTCAGAGATTGAGACTTCCTTTTTTTTGAAACAGGGTTTCACTCTAGTCCTGGCTGGTCTTGAACTTACTATGGAGCCCAGGATGGTCTTGAACTCACAGCAATCCTTCTCCCTCAGCCTCCTGAGTTCTAGGATTACAGGCATGGGCTATCATGCCCAGCTTCTGTGTTGCTGAGGAGTTGAACCTAGCGTTTTGCACTTGCTAAGCAAGCACTTAAACACTATACTATTCCTCCATTCCGAGACTGAGACATTTAAGATGAATTGCCCTCCTGATTGGCTTGAGTGCTTGTTACAGTGCACTTCCGGGTGCGTTGGGGAGGTGCTTCCTTGGGCAGTATCTCTGCTCTCTGATTCCTTGTTTTCCGCTGTTATTCCCCTACTCCGATTTCTCACCACCATGAAGTGAGCAACTTTTCCTCCACTAAGCTCTGAAATTTTCTCTGGAGTTCTGAAATTATAAGCCAAACTAAACCTCTCCTCCTTCAAGTTGTGAATTTCAGGAATTTTGTACCAGCCATGGGAAAGCTGATGGAGAAGGATGATGAGGGAAAAGGGGAGAAATGCAAAGAACAGGAAGAGAGAGAACAGAACAAGTTAGAGAGAGGAGAGGAGCCAGGATGGCGCCTGCTGGCTAACGGCCCAGTCAGGCAGTGACTGACGTAGTGGAAGAGGAACATGGAGACTTCTCTTACATGTGAAGCTCCTTGCTGTGTGAGTCAGCTTTCCACAGCCGTGACAGAGTATCTGAGATAATCAAATTGAAAGGACGAATAGTTCATCTTTTGGCTTGGGGTTTCACAGACTCCACTTTGTGCTGACTTGGCTCCACTGCTTTAGGGTCTATGGTGAGCCAGTAGTACAAGGCGATGGCGGGGAGCAGAAGCGTTCACCTTGTGACAGCAGGAAGCAAACAGGGAGGGTAAGGGGCCAAGATCAAGTATCTCCTCCAAGGACGTGCTCCCAATAACCTAGATCCCTCCCACTCGGCCCGCCTCTAACACTTCCACACCTCACAACAGCACCACTGGCTGACGACTAAACTTTCAATGCAAGCCTTTGGAGAATTTTCCAGATCCAAACTATCACATGTGCTTCACAGTGTCATGAGACTCCTTTCTTGGTTTGAAATCATCAAAATCTTCTCTGCTCATGTTTTGATTTCAGTAAAACACAGGGAAGAGGCTGATATTTTCAAGTACAAAACAATATAGATTGTATTGGTTTAGGTTCTTTCAAAAGGCAGAATTTACAGAAATGATAACAAAAAGGATCTATTTGGAAGGTTTACAAATCTGAGCATAGAGATAGTCCAAGATGGTGGCCTGCTCCTATGAGAGCTGGATTGTTTTATGGCTGCTTAGCCACGAGGTAGAACACCCGCCCGGGACTGCGAGGCAGCTGGTGAGAGTCGCTGCGGATCTCAGTTGTTCAAAGAACAATGGTGAAGACGGAGACTGAAGATTGGTGACTGAAGATTGGCAACAGGAAGGCAAGTGAAGTCGAGACAGGGGTGAATCTGTGATGAAGATCTGCAGTTTGCAGCAAGCTGGCATCTGTAGACAATTGTGAAGGGGAGAGCTTTCCCAGAGGAAAATGTTGTAACGATCCTTCTTCTTCCTTCCTTTTCTATAGTTTGAGTTCCAGTTGGGCCTCCCACATCTGGGTGGGTGCTCTTCCCTCATTCTCCAGCCCACAAATCACTCACACTCTAATCCAGGCTGGTTCTCAATTCCCAATCTAGGCGTGGTTCTCAAACCCTAATCCAGGTGCGGTTCCTGTTTGCTTCAAGTTGACATGATCTCTCCAACGGTCACATGGCAAGAGCTTGTGCAGAAGGAAGCACATGGTGAGACAGGAAGCCAGAGAGATTTGGGAGCCAGACATGCTCTTTTTGTAACATTCCACTCTAGTGAGAGCTAACTCATTCCACAAGACCAGCACTGATCCCTCTAAAGCCGTTTCATATAACTCCTTCCACTAAACCCTAGCCCTTAAAGGTTCTGCCACCTCTCAACATCACACCAATGACCAAGGTCATAGCACGTGAAGCTTTTGGGGACACACTCTGACCGTACTAAAACTGGAGCAATAACTTTTATCTCAAGGGAGAGTAAATATGTAAGTGAACGACATATAAGAAGGCAATTACCTTGATGCAGTTACGAGAAAAAAGGCGGTGTTAGAGGATATAAAGAATATATTGGGGGGAATGTAGGTCATGTCTCCATTGAGTATAAAAAAAATCTGCCTGGAGAGCTCCATGCTGAGAGTTCAAATTCCTTTTAACACAGATTTTACAAGCCTGTCTTCAGAAGATTCTTCCCCTGTGCTCTACAGCTTTCTGAGTATTTTCATCCAGAACTCTATGCTTTTAGAGGAAATATTCCATGTTTCTGTGGAGTGATTTCTTAGGAAGGACACCAGAGAAAGATGTGTGTGATCCCCAGGTTAAAGATCAAAGTAGAAGAAAAAGAAGCATGGTGCAGAAGTGACTGCAAAGAAAGTATTTTTCTTTAAGTGGCTTGCTTCTAGGGGGTTAAGAGATGGGGTTCTGCTTTACCCAGTGGGTCCACAGCAACTCAGGCCACACTAGTATGAAATTCTACATATGTGAGCACTTAGAGAATTTTTTTTCTATTCTCCTAACATTCATGACTTGCTTTAACTAACTCTGATTTTGCTCTAGAAGATTTTTGACATAATTTTTAAAGATCTACATGGTATGATAACAGAATTTAGAGTTAAAAGTTCTCGATTTGAACCTTGGCTTTTTGCAAACTAGGATCCTGGCTTAAACAAATCATCACCCTGTGAAGCCTGGATATCTTCATCAGCAAAATAAGCTGCTGATGACATCTCACATTTTAGACTAGCTTTTCTCAGACTCAACGTAAGGTGCAAAGTAATTGGCAATCTTTGAATCAAGTGTCTCAGAGTATATGGAGAACAGTTTACTAGCTTATTGCTTATGTAATTCTCTCTGATCCCAACCCCTTCAAACCCTTTATACTCAATATTTAAGTTGATAGCCTCTCATTTTCTCCGGCACCCTAAATAGTCAATACTTTATTTTACAACTGGGGAAACTGAGGCTTGGTAAGTCAAACAGTTGCCCATGAGCACACCACCAGCAAACCAGATGCAAAGCACACATCCGCATCCTAGAGCTTCCTTCAGAAACTAGCCGCTTGGTTCTAGCCTAAGCTTTCCTCAGCTTCCTCCCCCTGCCTGGGAAGTGGCTCAGGCCCCTCCCACGTACAATGCTGCAGGCATCTCTACTTTTAGAAACCACAGCGATGTCACCGTAGGCCTCCAAGGAGTGGATCTGCTGCAGCACCTTGTTCCACTGAGCACCCTGCAGTGTTAGGAAGCTCTGCGAGATGAGTCGTGCCATCGGTCTTGCTTTGCTCGGTACCCCAGACCCTTATGCTGATCAGAGGAAGAATGGGGAGCCGCTTAGTTCCTCTGCAGCAGGCAGATGTCAGCCGCCGTTTCTCACACCTAATTGGAAGCTGCTGCAACACAGCTCAGGCATCCAAGACCTTGCAGAGCCACTCTGCCAAATGATGAAAAACCCTCCTACCTGCCTCCTGTTTGTTTTCAAATTAAAAGGTACTTTGGGGACAACTGAAATTCCCTCAAGTGCTTATCTGAGTGATTTGGCACCTTCTCCCAAAGTGCTCTGGCTTTCAGCACAACCACCCAGCCTCAGACTTTCCAACCAGGGAGTGGGGTCAGGGGTGCCACTTTCAGAGCTCATGCTCTAAGCACGGTGCCAGCTTTTGGCTGGCAAAGGCTCTCTCTGCCCCACCAGAGCTGGTCTGTTTGCCTCAGGTTGATTTGTGAAATCAAGACAAAGCAGAAGGTCCTAGAGTGTACTCTGAGCTTTGGAGAGGGCACGGTCCAGGGGTCCCAGCTGGCAGCCTGCACACCTGTGCGCACTGGACATGACACACTTCACGGGCTGCCCTTGGGCCAGTCTTCCAGCAAGAACCTTCACTGACTGAGAACACACCAACACTTTAGAGGGTTTCCCCTCTGCCTTTGGGGTGCAAGTCAACGAAAAGAATGGAAAGAACACTAAGAAACACATCCTCTAACCCCAGACAAGGCCTGGGAACACTGGGTGATGGTCCAGTATTTGCTAGTGACCTAGGACCAGTGCCCGAGCCTCTAACTGCGCAGGCTGGGGCTCTTTTCCACTTCCCTCTGCAGCAGAACTTCTGGATGGCCGTTGCATTCCTTCCTTCCTTTCTCTTAGAAAGACAACGCGATGGGCTACAATTTAATGAAGGTTATTGGAGATTCCAAAATCTCATGGATTCATTATCAAGGTGTAATTGAAAAACACTAATAAAAGATTTTGTTTCTGTTTTGAGATACAATAATTCCTGGGCATAATCCAAATTTTCTTTCCAGTGAAGCTGGTTTGGAGACGAACTGAGTTAGGCTAGAACATCTCTCATTCCCACCTGCTGGTTTTATTGCCGTTTCATCACTGTCTTATTTTCTCCCTTTACTTTCAGAGATCCATTTGGTAAATCGAGTTGCCTTCCAAAGCCATAACCATGGTTGACCCTCCTCGCACTCCCTTCTCCTCTACACTCCTCCATAGTTTAACCAGCTCTACATTTTTCACTATTGGCCATTTTCTCCTTGAAACTCTCTGCTCTCTCAGTGTCAGTGTCACCATACTGTCCCCATGTCTTCGTCCTGATCATTGTCTATCACTGTGGTTCAGGGGTACTTTTGGGAACCTGGCACTCCAGTGCATCCATGGCGTCCTCCCTTGCTCCCCTGAATCTTCTGGTGAGTCCTTCTGCGACATCTCCTACTGCATCTTCAGTTTGAGTGTATAGATTGCTTGGTTTGATTTCACTGTAGGTTTCAGGGCTGAGGAAACTAAATCATTTGCTGTCCTTTTCTCCTGAACTGTGAGCCATGATTTGAACTGAGATAATCATAGGTTTCTTTTAGAAGGTAAATTAAAAAGTAAACTATGGTAATCCAGGTTTAGTATAAAATATTATGCAGCACTATAAAAGGCCTAGTTGCCAGACATTAGGAAGAATGAAAAAAATCCATAGGCAAAACACATAAGCTTTTAGGACAGGGTAACTATTGTATATATAAAAGTAAATATAGATTGTTATATTCCTGTCCAGACATCAAGAATGCAAGCAGTGAACCCTAATGTAAACTCTGGATTTTGGGTGATAATTACATGTCAGTGTAGGTAGGTTCGTTGATTATAGCAAGTGTACCACGATGGCGCAGGATATTGATCATGGGGACACAAAAGTAGACATACCAGGAACTCTCTATACTTTCTACTCAGATTGGCTGTAAATATGAAACTGCTCTAGAATCATTTATTAATTTTGAAAAGTGAGATTTTACAGAATTCACATCGTGAGTATTTGGTGCATAAGCTTTTATCCATACTCACTTTAATTGGGTGAAAAGAATGTCAAATTATCAAATAATTGTCTTTAGGGATGGAGAGCTTTCTGAGAATAGGCCTTGTCTGGCTCATTGTTCTCTCTCCTCTCTTCCAGCGTTTGCTGACTCTGTGGAGCCAACAGTCATAGAGATTCCATAGCCCTCTGCTGGGCGGGCCCCTCCGCAGAGATGTGGTTTACATTGTGTTCTCAAGCCAGCTCTTTTCTTTTTGCCAAGTGGAGCTTTCCTCCTGTCTGTCCTCAAAGGAAATTACAGGTCAAATTCATTCCAAGCTCTGACGCGTCCTGATTATAAAATGGCTCAAAGGAATTTCTTGATTATCAAAAAGTCAAAGAAACTATTTCATAAGGAATTTTAAAAAATCAAAGAGAAACAACTTCACTTGCATCCCACCTGATCTCAGAAAATATTTAACAAAAAAGGAATTGGAGTTACAGGAAATCGCATGGTTGGAGCCAACTTGGGATGTTGTGTTTAATGCCAAGCTATTACATGCTTCAAAAATCCAAAGAATCAACATGTGAGCCACTTAAGGGGGAAAATTATAAATTTGGAGGGATAAACGGCAGCTTAGCCAAAATAAAAAGTAATGAACTAGAAAAGAAGGAATATTAGAATGGTTTAGATTAATGTCCTTTCAAACTACTTCTCTCAACTGAATACAGATGATACCAAGGAAAAAGGAGTTTGTTTATTAATTAAAACCATTTGGCAGGAAGTTTTTCCCTAGGCAACAAATATATGAGGCATTCCCAAAGCAAAATATGCTACATTCGTCAAGAACGAGCAGCTTTTGGGAGAAAGAGAGAAGACATGAAGCAGACCACCGCTCCAAGGGGAGGGTTCCCTCTTTCTACCTACGCGGTGGCCACTGCCCAGTGCTGTTCAGGGTTGTGTTCTGCGGTCTCTGGACATTTCTCTTCAGGCCCATCCACGTCATGATGACTAAATACATGTTGATATCAGTAATCGCCGTTCTCAGTCTTGAAATCTTGGCATGGAAACCCCAAATGCCAAGTTCAGTTCTCTCAAATTGCTTGATACGGCAACTTATTTTTTGAACCTGACCACAAATTTTCAGTAACAGAGTAGTAAGCACCAGGGCTTTTTATTTGTATTTCTGTTTTTTCTGCCTCTTAGTCTTCACTAGGCCTACTCAGCCATGCCATCCTAATATCAGACGTGATTGACTTTGACCAATGGAATGTAAACGGAAGCTGCACGTGTCTCGTGTAGGCCGAAGTCTTACGAGTTTGTCAAGGTCAAAGCTAAGCAAAAGTATAAAGATATATCTCCAGTAGTTTTATTTGAGAGTTAACAAAAAAATAGGGTACAAGTAAAGGCTGGGATGAATTCTGGTATGTCAAAGCAGAGAACAAAGGGAAGTGTAAGGGCTTTGTTAAGACAGAGAAATCTATGCAAGTCATTTTGAAAGAATGATTGTTGGCACTTGTGGTACTGGCAAGCTTGAATTGGCAAGTACTATAGCAGTTGTTACATAAAGTTAGGCTTAAGGTCATAGTTGGCAGTACTATCACCAATTGCTATGTAAAAATAATCTTAAAGATAGCACAAGTGTTCCATGAGATTAGTCCCATGAGATACTTGCTGGATCAGGCATCCATGACTTGAATAATTCTTTTTCCTCTGACTGGTCCCTTGACCCTGGTGGAACACGACACAAATTTTATATAACAAATTTTCACATGAGTGGTTATTTGCCATGTTTCTTTCTCTGTGTCATGTGGTCGGCCTGTATTCCAGGTAGTGGAGATCTCCTGGGCCGAGCTCCCCAAATGTCTGTATGGAGCAGGGTCTTCTGTTTAAGCACTGTGGCTATGTTGCCTGAATTAGAGATGAAATTTGTTGCTGCGATTCACTTTGATACTGCAGCATAGTTCAGCCTGTGTTGCTTAGAATGGCTACAATCAAGGCAGCAATAACTGAAGCCAAAATATTATACTCATTTTCAAAGAAATTTTTTAGAATTAGACAGTTTCCTGTTTCCTGAGGGCCCAAAAAAGTCTCAATCATTTTTCAACTGTGATCCAATGACTGCAAATGTTATCAGAGCAAATGTTTATGGCACCAGCTAGACACGTGAGGCATTGTATCTGTGGTTAAATATTGCATGCATAATATAGATTAATCTCATCTGCAATTTAATTTTTTTTATTCTTATGTGCTTTTCTGGAAGTCTGCTGTTGATTTTTTAGTGCCCCAAATGCAAGAGTAACTATGTGTTTGTTCTTCAATGTACAAATATGAAAATTCAAAAAAGAGCTTATAATTGTACCTAAAATGGTAGCCTAAAATTAACCAAATCTTCTTAGAAAAATAATTATTGTAGATAGCTGAGTGTAAAAGTATTTTAAAAAGATGGATAGATACCCATAGATTAATGCTACTTAAATAAAATTTCAGGTTTGTTTGCTTGGATTCAATTTAGAATTATATTTCATGTTTCCTGAAAGCTTTTCTTCAGTCAAGAATAAGTTTGAACATTGGATTTGTTACATCAAAGTGGTCTTTATTTTGGGAAAATATGAAGCAAGCAAGACCTGAAAGTAGTGAGCTATTGCATTGATTTTTATGTTTTTAAATAGTGAGTTCAAGAGATGATTTTTGTCTTATGCATTTGAGGTAAAAGCTAAGGTTTACAAAATGATTTAGTTTCATCCTTCTGGAAGATAATTCAAAATGTACTTTTAAACTGAATTTAAATTTCAAGTAGCAAACATCGCCTTGTACTCATCCATAGCATGCGTCTTCTAAAAACCAATGTAATAGCATTAAAAACTCTTTTTTAAAATACTGAATTCATGTAAGGATAAATAATAACATAGTCTTTTGCTTTTCAGAGTTTTTTTTAACAAAGCAGCAGCAGCAGCAGAAGAAGAAGAAGAAGAAGAAGAAGAAGAAGAAGAAGAAGAAGAAGAAGGAGGAGGAGGAGGAGGAGGAGGAGGAGGAGGAGGAGGAGGAGAAGGAGGAGGAGGAGGAGGAGAAAAGGAGAGGAAGATTGAAATAGGCACCTAAGTTTTTGCTTTAGACCAGGCCCAACTGTGCACACATTTCTGAATTTTCAAGGAAGTAGCAGGAAACCAAATGACAAAATCAGGTCCCCTGAGGTTAGGCTGACTCAGAGCATCTCCATATTGATGTTTCAAGGCAATTTGCACTCGGCATGTCCCTGGATGAACTCATGGTTGTTCTTTCAAAGTTATGGTCTTAGAATTCCATCCAACTTCTTGCCTGTAATATCCAACCTTCCTGTACTCAGTCCTGAGCTCCAGTCTTGCCTTCACCCCTCTGCCCCAGCCCTTGCCTCCCTGAAGATCTCCTTACCTCCAATATGACCCCCTGGCCCCAGGTTTGTTTCCACTATCACTAAATTAAACTCTGTAAAATTCAGGTCAAACTATGCCCATTGTCATCTCAAAAATACCTGTCTTATTTGTCTGTGCAGATTCACTCCACAATTTGCCTCCCTCCCCCCACACCCCACCTGCCCGTTTTGTGTCCCAGAGGTCAGCATCTGTGACCTCTCCTGCCCTTGGGCTACTAGTTCCACTTCTCCAATGGGAAGCCTTGGAAAGGGGGTGTGAGCTTGGAGTATCTACTCCTTGGCTCCCTTCTTGCATGAGTGACCTACCTCATCCATGTTCCTCAGCTGAAGTCACAGCCTATCTCCCCCTCCCCAAACACACACACATGTTGCTGTGGATGTCTCAACGCTGTATCCTTCTTTGCACCCCTGCTTCTGTTTTCTGTTTCTCCTCCTTTCAGTCTGAAGTTCTCTTCCTTCTCTCTACTGGAATCTTCACCTAATCCTGCATTATCCCTGTTTGGGGTTTATTAGTCACGAGTTCATAGAACTGGAGGGTGGACCAACCAAGAGCCTTGAATTTGCTTGGAAAGAAGACAGCTCTGCCAATCTCTTCTTAAGGGCTTCACTTGATTAAGAAATGAGTAATCTTAATATAAATTACTAATATTCCTTTAGAAAACAACAACAACACAAAGGCATATTTTCTCACTGGGATTCTCAAGTGTGTCATTAAGGTGAGTTAAACACTCATGTGAAAGAGCTCTGAACAAAAGCCTGTAATTCAAAAAGAATTAGAGAGAGAGAGAGAGAGAGAGAGAGAGAGAGAGAGAGAGAGAGAAAGAGAGATAATATGTATTTAACTGGGATAATTTAGGCCCCAAATGAATAGAGAAACTACAGAAACCATAGTGTTTCTGGACTTATCCAAATCATTTGACAAAAATTTCATGGTATTCTCTCACTTAGGCCAGACAATTATTCACAAAATAAAAGTAAATTTATGTGAATAATTTATATGTCGGATGAGCTTTTTCACAGAGTCTACTTAGGCCCCTTGTGCTGTGCTTGGGTAATTCAGAAACCATGAGAACCGGCTGACAAACGCTGGTCATCACTTGTGTGGCGACTGTTGGCATTGGCAAGCACAGCATAGGCAGCAGACATAATGCTCCTTCCAGAGGGCTGAGTTTGTGTTTGTGGACTGAGAGAATGAAATGCTGGTTTTTGTTTCCTGTTACTCATCAGAGTTTGACTGAACAAACGATGTCATTGTCAGTTTTCATGTTCTGTTATTGTTGCTGTTCATAAAAATAATAGATTATTAATTCTTCCCACCTCTCGGGAGAAAAGCTGTTAAAATGTGGAGGGTTGCTGAAGAAGGGTTTGGTAATTGCTATTGAGCTGCATCTGGAGTTAGGCAGGAGGGAAGAAACAGAGCAGTGACCAAAGCGAGACCCGCCTGGCTAGGAGCTTGGCTGGGCGTTGCCACTTAGAAAACTTCTGCAAGAGAGGGTCTGGACATCTGAATAAACCCAAATTGAATGATTACACAGAATATCAAGCCCCGAAAGAGTATGTACATGCTGAAAAGGAGACAGGTGGTTTTCATATTTATTTGTCCCAAGCAGATCAATATAGAACCATTCTGGGTGAATGGTTTCCTAAAGCACCTCTGTGGAACCCCGAGAAACCACGGTGATCAACAAGCCCAAGTGCATATAAGACAGCTCTACCCAATAGCTGGTAATTCTTGGGCTGGCTTATTATGCCCAGTCCTCCTCCAGGCTCTCCCAGTACAGCAAGGGCTAATTGGGAAGACACCTGCACCACTAGCTCCTTATTGTATGTTTTTACAGACGACACTCCTTGTCTTACCACCAGCAGTATCTTCTTAATTTCTGTCTCTACTGCTGGTCTCTAACATTTCCAGAGCAAGGTGAGCACAGAAAACAGAGCAATTTCTTTCCTAAAGTACTTTTGCAATACCATTCTCTTGCTCAAGAGTCCACAGGCACCCCTGGTATCCCCACTGCATTCAGGCTTCCGCTTACACCGTGCCCTCAAGCAATCTCTATTGGAACCCACAACCCCGCTCTCACCTTGCCCAGAACATTCTGTAGACTTTCGTTTCACCTCTCTTCTGCTTATTCCCTCTGCTCATTCATAAATACCACTTTTTTAAAGAAAATTTATGGACATAGGTACCCCTTTTGGGGACATTCATAGCAATTTACGACTCCTCTATAGAAAGCCATATAATAATCATGTTTTTAGGGCAGTTTCACTATCTAGATTTCCCATTAAATTAAACAACACAAAAGATATGTTCACATCTTATTTACTTTTATGTCTCCAAATTCTGGCAAAGTAGTATCTGTTGAGCAAGTCAATAAATTTTAACATAAATATTTGGTAAATGAATGAATACATGGACTGATTCGCTGACAGAGTGACTAGCAAGTAGAGCCATGCGAGTGGGGGACTCCTTGTGGCACCCTTTCAGGCAGCCTTTTAAGTATAATTCCCATGGTTTGGCGCACAAGTGAACGTTGCTTTACATTTTCCTAGCTGGGACAACATGACAGATTCATGTGCCCTGTGAAAATGAGACACCCTCCGGCTGAGCTGTGGGACATCTGTGAAGAAGAAACAGGAATTCGGAGGATTACCCACCCGCCCCCCGCCCCCGCAGTCGTTCGTGTCTGTGGGACAAACCTTTAACAAGCAAGAAGCACAGCTTCTGCTCTCCGTGTTGTGAAAGGAATATACCCAGGCGGTGGCAGCCCTCACACTTTCTTTTGTTGTTCAAAACAACCCTGTCTTGCTGTTGAAGAAGCAAGCGAGCTGCTCTGCCACCCTTCTTTCCTCCATGCTGCTCTCTGAAAGCCTTTGCTTTCTATTGGCTGACTCAGGCGTGCCCGCAGTGCTTTCCCCACAGCACCCACCGCCATGACCTTTGATGTTGTGAAAGCCAGGGGACAAAGCCAGAGCACTTCCTTCTGGCTAATGTCCCCAACACAGCAAAGGCTTTCCTGTGGGGAGGAGGGAGGGTGAGGCATAGGCCGGGACACGAAAAACCGGGAGAAATGGCGAGTAACCTATCTGCACACGTCTTCTTTTTCTCCTTGGGCTTCAGTAACTGATTCTTTGTATTTTTGAGATTTTAAAGGAAAAAGATTGCCTCAGAGGGATGCATGTGTGCAAGTACACACGACAGCACATAGACACGTCCAGACTTCGCGGGAGCCACACTGAGGCGGACAAAAGGCTCTCACTTACTTGAACGGCCTCTACCACCCCTTCCTTGTGATTTCCTTTGATGCCGAGGTCGCCAAATACTAGTCTCCTTGAGTCTGGAATCAAGAGGCAACACGTCTGCCACGGGGTTCTGCGGGCATTCACTTCTCTAGCGCTTTATTGTTAAGACACTGATTTATATGAGGATGAGTCAGTTTTTTTCTTTTAATTATGTGATAAGAAACATAGATTCATCTTTAAGCTATTTCTTGCTTTGCAGATTTTGTAAGCTGTGATGGAGCTAGGCCCCTGACCACCATGATGATAACAGTTTCTAGTCATGGGTGTTCACATTGATGGTGCTTCGGGGATCCTGGCTGTTTAATTGGTAAAGGTTTGTGAATTGGGAAGAAAAATGAATACGTAGTTCAAAAAAAAACTATGACTTTAAATATGCAGTCAACACATATAGGCAAGTTATCTTTCTTTTACCATTCATGGATTTATTCATTCAACCATTAGAAATCAAGAAGCTCACAATCTAGGGGGACAGACAATTAAAAACTTGCTCAGTGTTGCAAAATGTATGCATAAGGTGCTTTTATCAAAAATGGGAAAAAAGGCGGCATTAGGTCGAGGTTCTTAAGATGGAATGGAGAGGCCAATCAAAGCTTTGGCACACCTGCATCTGCACATCTGACCTGGGCCTCAGGCAAACCCACCCTCAGATGCAAGCGGACCCAGCCAAATCTCAATTTTCTGAAACATCCTGCGTCAACCTCTGCAGATTTCTGTGCGCCAGACCCCCACACACAAGTTACCCACAGACTGAGAATATACGTTATCCCTTTCCTACAGAGCAGTTCAGCCCTGGCCAGCACTCGTCTCAACACCTGATCAGCAAGTCACACTATGCCCACCCCTGCTCCCATCTCCCTGGCTGAAAACTGTAAATACGCCTACTAGATTAAAAAACTTCTGAGCAATCTTTTAATATTGCTTAAATCTGAATTTTGTTGGATTTATGTCCTAATTAGCTCTTTGTTTTTGAACCAGATTGATCTTACTCTTAGTCAACACCAGCAGCAGAAAATCTGATTAAATGAGCCCCAAACAAGGAAAGAAATGTCTTAGTTCATATGGGGTGACACTTACCAAAGAGAGTTTGTCTCAGATTCCCAGCAGTTCAGCCTTTAAAGCCAAGATCCATTTCCCTCTTGCCTTCTGGGGGTATTGACTATATGAAACTAACTCTCCTTGTAGTCTAAAATGGCCACGGTATGTTTGTTCATAACCAGAAATGGAAACGAGAGAGAGAGAGAGAGAGAGAGAGAGAGAGAGAGAGAGAGAGAGAATTTTTGCCTCAGTACTCTTGAAAAATGCCCTAGAACTCAGTCTGAGTCAGGCATAGGGCTGATGGCTAAATAGAGCATGAGGCAGGAACATGGTCATGTGATCCATCCTGCCGCACATGTGAAAAAGTCAGCTGTCTAATCAGGGATGGGACCTGTGTTGACAAGAGACAGAGGGTTACCCAGTCATGTCAGACTCAGGGAAGGGGCTCTGGCAGGGGTGCTAACATGACGTAGGGAAGCCACAGAAAGGGGTTCTCCTCGGCCTTCGCAGGCTCAGGGGGAACCGTGGAAGAAATTTGAATGGATCTACGACTGGAATGCACTTTTTAGTGTCCTGGAGCTGCGAGTTGCCTGGGGTTAGAAAATGATAGAACCATAAAGTTGGTGTCCAAAGACAGGAAGTCCAGGAATAGACAATATGAGAGGGCTCCAAAGGGTATGTGCTTGGAGTCGTTTGTGTCTTTTAAGGAGATGATGATTAAAATTTTGAGTGTGTCTTAAGAGAGCTGTTTTTAGAAAGGTTCCATTTCCTCCATCTGTGTAATACTGAACAGCTTCATTAAAACAGGCTCAGGCTTGACTCCTCCAAATTTGGGTTTACTTCTCTCATGTAATTAAAATTTGGATAGCAGCTCTAGCACCTTCCTGGTAGAGTAAGTGTGAAAATCCAAACTGGTACCCGGAAGTGCCCAGTGTGAAATTTGACTTAAGCAACTGTGTCTATTGTAATATCAGCAGAGCTGCTGGGGAGGATGATGCAAGATCTGTGGGAGAATGTGTACTTTCTGGTAGAGCCTGGCTTTAGACAAGTTCTAAGCAGCAGACATGAACATTTGAGAAGAATGTTAGAGTCCTGCGTATAGGGCTGAAATCTCTGCTTGGATTCGAGATATGAGCTCTCTGGATTTTCCTGTGTGCCGCTGCTGGAAGACAATCCACTTTCCTGGGAAAGACTTGATTCTAAGGAAATAAAGTCTGGTCTACAAGCTTGGTTCCACATAGCAGGCCCATGGCACAGAAAAAGTGATAGCACCACATGTTTTTCTGGTCTAGCGCCTGGGGCTGAGTCCTTAAAGGAGAATAGACTAGGAAAATAAGAGCTTGACTATTGGGAGCCTTGGCCCGCAGCTGGCTGGGGTAGTTAAAATCACAGGAAGGTGTTAGGGTGCTGCTGATGGGGGATTGGAGGGGTTGGAGCTCAGAATAGGTAGCGTGGAGCCCAATCTGGGTATAAGAGGAGGAGGGAGGCATTGTATTTGGTAGGCATAAAAGGAAGGAGGTCATTGCCAAAAGCTGCAGCAGTAGTGGACACGTTTTTTGTGGCTGTGAAGCATAGTCATCCCAGCTCGGTGCTACTGGCCTCAGTGGAAATGTACCTATGATAGCCATAAAACATGCATCACCACAAGGAAATGTAGAGCAAAAGAAACTGAGTGTAGGGGCTACTTGGAAGCTGAACAGGGTCTGACATGCTTACATGTGACATCCCCTGGGGATGCCCAGGAAGAGCTAGAGAATTATGCCATGTTGATAAGCGTCAGGGTCAGACAAACAAAGATGGCTACTCTAATTTTATTCCACAGTGATAGAAGCAACCAAAGTTACAAAAACTCATCACTTCTCTGGGGACACTGTACAGTTACTCTACAGCCAGCTTAAATTGCTAGGAGCTCTCACATGACATTGTGCCTTCAAGAAGCCATGAATTCTCGATCACTGACATGAGTAATCCTGATTACTTTTTCTTAACACACTAGGAATGTTTAACAATGGAGTATTTTCTTTTTTCTTTTCTTTTTAAAAATGAAAGCTAAGAACTTTATTAAAGTTCACTTTTGACTTGGCCACTAGGACAGTGAGAGTTAAGAGTGGTGTTCAGTGTTACCCCAATCTTCACTGCAGATAGATGTGAAGGAAAAACTACCTCCCATTCCTCTGGTTTTTAACATGGCTTGTTTGGGATATTTTGATTTTTATTGTTGCTTTCATTACTACTCTACTTTGATTTATGTTTCTAGAAAACCACCTAGCATGTTTACTGAAAATATTGTAGTTGAAATTTGCTTAGGAAATGCTCCAGTTGCTGAGAGTGTATGTGAAAATTTAATCTTTCCCAGGACAGAGAACTCTTTCTCTTAAACCCATATCATTTTTCTCTAGGCACTTGGAAATGAGAATAATGCTGCCTTTTTTTCAACATATTTTTGTATGAGGCAATTCTTTGTTCTGTCAAATAGATTTATTTTCTTATCAGACAGAGATGTGCTCAAAAGAACGTGATCTCATTGCATATGATTCTGGACACAATACCCAGCATTCCAGACTGCAGTAAAACTTGGTTTTATGTGTGACTTGGGAAACCTTTTTGGTTTTCAATACCTGTCCAAAGAAACCTTGTTTGAAAGTGTCTGTGGTTGTTGATTCTTTCATGGTAAGTTATCAGGATTTTTGTATTAGTATTGAACGTGGAAGGACCACTGGCCTGTCCCTTCTCAGAAATCAGGCAAATGCAAAGCAAGAAATCCTGAGGCAGGTGACACAGCTGGCAGATAACTGCTTAAGGATGGGTTTGTTTAGAGTCTAACACTGACACGTTGCCGAAGTTTTCATAATCTTCTATTCTAAGTAAAAAAAGGCATTATAAACTAACTGCTATTTTTAATACCTTAGAAACCTTTCATTGGAAATATTCCCTTTTTATTTGATATTGGGTCCTATTAACATCGATTCTTTAAAAAAATATGGCCATTTGTTCTGTACCAGCAGAGAAAAGCTACCCCTGAGGCAAAGTCTAACATCAAGAATTAAATGACTTCTAAGTGTAGAGAGGCTAGAAAACAGGTGCTTCCCCCCACATAAACATCTGTTTTTTAAAAAGTGAAAGTATATAAAGAGTAAAGTAAAACAAACTGTGAGCCCCAGATCAGCAGCATGGTAGACAGGAGAAGGTCAAAAGTTCACTTTTTGTTGTTGGTTACCTCACACTAAGTATGCACTTCTTTTTTTCAAATCAAATCTTCTTTATCTGTGGATTTTTCCAGTTTCAGTGAACCGAAATTTCTATTGATGTATGATGTTATGTATTCTAATGATAATCACCAGTGTTTTGTATGTACATTATTATGTTGGAGAGGTGGAAGAGAATTATGGGGGCATCAGAAGTCTAAGCCACATGCTTGTATAGTTTCTGAGATCCTCATTGGTGACTTTCACACTGGAAATAGAAAGAAAGAAAGAAAGAAAGAAAGAAAGAAAGAAAGAAAGAAAGAAAAAAGAATCCCCTCAGAGATCCACCAGCACATGAGGAACTAATTGCTCATGGGTGAGCTCTGTGTGGGGGGTGCTGGGGTCCCCTTTGATTTGACAAGCCTGGTACCTACTGCTTGCTCTTTATGGTCCTGCAAATTACTACTCTTGGCTTTTCTAAAGTTTGTTTACTTATTTTAATAGCCCCAATACCTTCAACATAAAGTCTTTGATAAACACCATATGGAAAAGATATCGTCATTGCCAAATTATTCTCCTCAAAGGAAACAACTTGGGTCTTTTCAGAATTCTCTTTCTACGTAATACATTACATGGTATTAAGCCTCAATGTGCTTCGTGCATCTGATCTGCTTCCCTTTCTGAATGGTTTCACACTGTACACACCATTGTGCAACTTGCATTTTTTACTTTGCTCTGTGCCCTGGGCCACCTTCCATGGCAGCGAGTCAGCGTTTTTAAAGAACCCCAGTGCATAAATGCAGAACTCACAGTTTCTCTGTGGTTCAATGCTTGTGCCGAAAGAAGAAATTTAGTGACATGTGTCCAGACTGCGGCTTTCAAGAGAAAGGAATTCATTGTGTATGTAGCTGACTTCATCCCAATGTATGATTTAGCCTTGGCAGTAAGTATATGATTTTCCTTATCACATCATTGCTGTCTGAGATCATTAAGGAACTTCCAAATGTTGTTCTTGTGGCTTGTGAGCAGGACTCTCGAGACTTTCAGACTTGTCATCTCAGTAAACGTCCATCTAGACACTCCAGGTCAAATGACTTTTCTAAGACGGTATGTTATGAGATACAACTTGAATCCATTACCATAAATTATAGAACAAAGGGGTCAATTATGCTTGGGAATTTAAAAGAGACTTTAAATACAATATAAAAATGTAAAAGTCTTATCATTTAGGGTCACATACAATGAATTCATTTGGCTTTTTTTATATTTCCTTCTTCAAAGAGGTATTTGTACCTTAAAATAAGGAATTAAATCAAGATTTGCCAGAACTACTCAAAACATGATTTTGAAAAAGTGATGGATGTGAGTTATTTCCCAGATTGAGACTGTGAACTTTCCTCCTCTCTCTGGCAAAGCGTGCTTCAGTCTGGTCTCTGCGTAGACAATGCAGTCCTCCATGAACCGCTCATCCTCCTCAACTCACAAGGGCAGGGCCTTTTTCAGTTTGTTTTGGCAGGCCCTCTCTTTGGAAAAGTGTTGAAAAACAAAGTTAATAAATCACATTCTCTTTTTTAAAAAAGCCTGCAATTTAACCCATTTCTCTCTACACAAACAAAATATTTTCTATGCTATAGGGCACATGGGCTCTATAATAGACCAGACTTCTGTCATTTTATTTGATAACAAGCTTTACTTAGATATAATTTACATGCAATACAATTTACTCAGACTTGCTTTGAGTTCAAGTATCTCAACTTCATAAATCCTCAGTCTTCTTGCCTCTAAAATAGGAATAATGGTAGAACTACAGTGTTCTGATGAGCGGTGCAAATTAAATGTTTATGCTCGGCCAATTCCAAAGCTAAATAAATAAAACAAGTTACCTCAGGACAGTAAGATTTTATTTTTTACACATTTAACTTCATCATTTAATTTTATAATCAGGTTTCTAGCCCTGAGTTCCCACTTTAACAGGTAGTAGAAATCTTAACCCTGCCAATTCATGATAATTTCAGGTAACAAAGTTATCTCAATAAAGGACTTCATTGATCTCTAACGACTGGAAACTTGGTCAATGAAAAGCCCTCCTCCTCCCCTGCCTGGAGGGCGCTTGGGCTCTGGGCATCTCCTGTGACCTTGTGGCTAGGTGGCATCTACCCACAGGTCAGGATGCAGTGGAGAGTCCCTTCAGTTCTCTTAGGGTGGGGACAGCAAAGAGCTGGGAACTGGTGGGTGCCATCTTAGGCCTCAGAAGCCATTTGCTATATCTCTGATGACTCCCAAATATTTGAGGCAGCAAGAGGCATCTGCATGGCTTCCAGTCTCAAGAGTCCCAGGTATTTATTGGATCATCCCAGAGTCCCATCACTGTCGGATACCAAATAACAACTGTGTCATGGAGGCAGAAGGGGAAGCTGTGTGCTTCTCCCAACTTATTTTCTTTCTCCAAATTTCCCCACTCTCCACTCATTAAGGTTCCCTGGATGGCACAAAAACACAAACTCTTGCTTGGCTGATTTCTGTTAATACTGACTTACTTCCACTGAACAGAAGGTGAAACGTAAGAGGAAGAATGGATGAGCTGGCAGTTAGCTGTGTCTAGTTAGCCACTAGAGCCCCTCGTCTGTGTCCCCATGTGCCTGGTGGGTGTCTTACTTCCTTGACTTCAAAAAACATTCTCAATTTCTTTCTGTGGATGCAGGTTTGTTTTTGTTGTTCTGTGACGGTGATATCTGAAGGAATTGGTAACTCTTAAGTTTACGGATCTTTCCCCTTGCTTCTAGTTTCCATTCTGTGGCACCTGATGCCCTATGTATGAAGAATTGTCCTGTACATAACATATAGTTGCCCCACCAATATTTGTATGTTGAAGTTCCACCTCCAGGACCTCAGCATGTGACCTTATTTGGGAAACAGCTAACTGCACATACAATTCGTTTCATTAAACTCAGCGTAGTGACACACACCTGCAACCCCAGCTTCTTGGAAGGCTGGGGCAGAAGAACTACAAGCTCAAGGCTAGTCTGAGAAGCTTAAGGAGACATGCTCTCAAAATAAAATTTAATAAAAACCTGGGGATGTAGCTCACTGATAGAGAACTTGCCTGGCATAGATTTATTTCCTAGAACTGAAAAAAAAAGTTTCATTAAGATGACATCCACTGGGAGTATGGCAGGTCCTGAATCCAAAATGGCTGGTGTCCTTACAAAAGGAGAATTTGGGTAGAGACTTACTCACACAGAAAACACTAGATGAAGATGGAGGCAGACATAGGGGAGATGCTTCTACAAGCCAAGGAAAGCTAGAAATCATCAGAAAATATTACACCAGGAGATAGGAGAAAATCTTGTAACAGCCTGTCTCTCAAACCTCAGAGGAACCGACTCTGCCAACACCATGGTCTTACACTTTCCGCCTCCAGAGTGGTGCGGTAATATATTTCTGATGTTTGAGCCAACCAGTTTGTGATATTTTATTAGGCAGTCCTGAGAGCCTTATGCATGGAACACGCTGTTTTGGCTCTCGAGCCTATTATTTTTCTGGGAGATCTCCCTTCCTTCCCAATTACTGAAGGAGTGAGTAGGCATGTTGAACCTCTGTTTAGAGTTCACAGGAAATTAGAATATGAGACCAGAGAGCAAATCTCTAATGACTAAATCTAAAAAAATATAAACCTCATAAAGTGCCAAGAATCATGTTTTTTCCCAACAAAGAGAAAGCCAGTCTACTGCCAGACAGAGTTGGCACCCAGAGAAGCAGAGGCAAGAGACAGCATTGTCGACTTTCTAGCCATGGTTCCTTCACTGTCTGAGGCTCAGTTCTGTCTACATTGCCTGTGACTTCAATTCCAGGAGGCTACACTAACTGTCCAATAAATTCTGATTTTTTTAAAATTCTGATTTTTTGCTTAAGCTGATCCTTACAAGGCTTGTGTCAATTAAAACTCAAACATTCTACTTAATATATTCTCCAAACGTCGTGCACTGCTATTTTTCATAATAAGTGAAAGATTGCTATTCTGTGTTCTTACCAGACATGAATGTATGCTCCAGAAAAAAACCTTAACAAAGCTCAACTTTAGTGAAAAAATGCACCATAAATTTTCTTGGAACACTCTTTTTTAAACTAAACAGTGGGCCACTATTAAATGCAAGAATAGATTAATTTTTCACCTTTTCAATTAAATGTATCAGCATGCAACTTTTTTTTTTTCATTAGCATGTGAGAATATTTGCTTTACTCTAACTGCAATATGGTTGCTTCATTAAAATAAGCCATTTTCCAGAGTTGACTGGGATGCCTGTGGAAGAGTAGTTTGCACTAGTCTGTTTTTATAAATTTCAAAGGACATACTAGCCTTGTGATAAGTTTCAAATGCTGGCATTTTGCCTGAAAAAATGTTTGCTCTGTATTATATGAACAATAAGGCCTTTTCCTGCCTGCCCATTACCACATCTTTTAAATCTCAGAAAATAATTACTTAATTCTGATTTATGTACTTCTTAATAGCTTTTGATAGGTCTAGAGATTAGCAGCTTTATGTCAGAGGATAAATAAATCAAATTTGATGTCAGAGATTAAAATATATTTAGCAAGTCTTATACTATTTTGGATGCTAACAGAGGAATGCAGGTGTTAGGTTTCTGCTGCTCAACAATTTACTCCAGAACTTAGTAATTTAAGATGGCATTAAATATTTATAATTTTATGCAGTTTTCATCAGGAATTCAAGAATGGTTTAAATGGGAAGCTCTAGCTGCAAGTTGCCATGAGGTTGCAGTTGAGGTATTGGACATGGGTACACTCATTGAAAGCTTGTTATAATTTGGATAAGAAAAGTCTTCCAAGTCCCATGGGTTGAAGGCTTATTCCGTAGGTTTTAGTGCTACTGGGAGGTTTGTGGGTCCTTATGAAGTGAGATGTAGTAGAAGGCAGGGCAGTGAGGGTGTGTCACTGACAGGGCCATTGGGACCCCATCATTCCTTCTTTGTCCTCTCTCCTTCGCTTTCTGGCTGCCGTGAGAGCAGGTTTTCTCTGTTTTGTGTTCCCATCATCGCACACTGCCCTATCTCAGGCCTCAGACTATGGGCCAACTCACCATGGACCAGAATGAACCCTCCCAAACTGTGAGCCAGAATAAACCTTCCCTTTTTCTAAATATCTATATCAGATATTTTGTTACAGGAAGGAAAATTGAGTAATGCAATTTGTCCAAGACTGGAACAGTCACTGTCAATGTCTTACTCATATGGCTGGCAAATTGATGTTAGCTGTTGGCAGAGGGTCTCAGTTCTCTCATCTGGACTTCCCTATTGTGCTAGTGAGTGTCCTCTTGATATGACATTGGCTTTACCCAAAGTAAGAAACCTAAAAGACAGCAAAGACAAAGGCTGCGATTTTTTTGTGTGTGTGATACTGAAAATCAAGCTCACATCCTTCGCACTGAGTTGCCATACACGCAGAGCTTATTTTTAGTTTTGATTTTGAGATAGGGTCTCACAAAGTCACTATGATGCCCAGGCTGGGCTCACACTTGTGACCCTCCTGACTCAGTCTCTCAGGGTGCTAAGATCTGTAGGCCTGCACTGGGCCTGGCTTGCAAATTTTTTTTTTTTAATGACCAAGTCTTGGGTGTCACAAATTTTCATTTTCACAATATCCCATGCTAACTCTAATTAGCGTGAGAAAGAGAAAATATTGAGAGATTAAAAAGTATTGGGAGTCATGTTGAAGGCGTCCTAAGAAAATTCTTAGCAAAAAGTATAAAAAATGCTTTCAAAATGAATATATTTAAGAAAATATCAATAAAATTATTTCTAGAATTCTAAATCAGAAAGAATTTAAAATACCAACCAGTTTAACTTGGCCATAGAAACTGTGGCTTAAAAAGACAATACTAATTTATTTCACTAGCAAATTAATGATGAATGAGGCTTAGATCAAGGCCTATTTACTTCTGGGTGTGAACTGTGGTGAATAAATTGGCCTGGAAATCACTCCCATTTCAATTTCCTTCCTGCTGCAGAAGCCAGAGAAACTTAACGCCATAATTTCTGAACCCTTCTGCAGCAGGTATTTGGTAATAATCTAGAGTTAGATAATAAAATTGCTGATGTAAGATCTGGAAATTGGAAGTGATAAAACTAATGAACCATTGCAACTTGTGCCATTTCTGTTAACATGAGCACTACAGCTTGAATGTGTCACCCAGAGTCCAAGTGTTAGAAACTTTATCATCAAGGAAACAATGTGACAGACGTCCACCTCTGATGGAACAGAGGAGCGGGTGATAGGACATTCACTGCTACCTGCATCCAAGGGCAAATGCTTGGCCAGTTTCACCTCATCTTGTCATCTCCACACAAGAGTACCTGGCCCTGGGCTCTTGTTCTCCAAACATCTCACAACTCTCATGGGGTGTCATGAAGTACTGATGCTACCCAATCACCAAACGTCAAATATCCAAATTCTAAAAGCCAAATATCAGACCTCACAAGTGGCTACTGTGAGGTTGACCTGGTGACATCCCACTCTGACCTCACAAAGGCTCAATGTGAGGCCAGGCTGTAGTATTATTATTGTCCTCTACTCAAGGATTTCCTCGTTGGCGTATTGTCCTTTACTCAAAATATGGCTTGTTTACTTATACCTACCCAGTGTGTTTGGTGAATTGTTGATTTGGTGATTTTGGTTAACATTGGTACTTCTTACAGGTAGCTGTGAGTTGGAGGCCTATGGACTAGTACACAGCTTCACATATTTAGATATTTATCATTTAGTATTTGGATATTTGACTTTGGTACATGGGTATTTGGTATTCAGTGATACTGAGCAGCATTATTACTTCATGATGCCTTGTGAAAAGTAGTGAGTTAATTGGACGACAGGTGGCCTTAGAATTCCTGCTGGAGTGAACCAACCACGACTCTATTCCATCAGAAGTGAATGTAATGATATCTCTGTGTCATCCCAGTGTCGTAACTCCTCCTGTCATTGAAGCTGATGACTCTGCTTGCATGGCAATGGAGTATTCAAGAATAGATCTGTGGCGGTATATGTCGGAGGCTGGCCACCTTTTCAAGGCAGAGGCCTGTAGACTTTTTAGGTAGACTATGAGTGCTGTAGGCCACTGCCATGCCCAGGGCATCATCCACAAAGATCTGAAGACTGAATATTTCTTACTAGATGTTAATGGCAGGCACCAGATTCACCCCCACGCAGAAGCTGTTTGTATTTTGTAACATGCTTATGTACTAGGCCCCCAAACACTCCTGCACCAATGGTATGATGGCCCTTCCATGGATGCAGAGAGTCTGGGGTCATCATCTACATCATAGTGATAAGGTCTCTGCCCTGACCATAGGGTGGCCATATGCCTCCTAATGGAGCACCCAAGTTTCCAGGGGATGTGCTTCATGATCCAGCTGAGGCTAGCACATTCCTGTAGTGTGCATCCCCCGAGCCCCACACTTCTTGCTCACAAATCGTGCAATAAAATTGAAAGATGATCACTGTTTTGTTAATTTTCATCCTCCCTCTAGTTGGTGGAGCAGTCAGTGGTACTAATGTAGTAGGGGATCCAGGCCAGGAAAAAGTGACTCACCTGGAACACCAACAAGAACTGTAGGTACTGCTAGCCTGCCCTTATTCTGCCCAGAAGTCTTCAATAGCCTAAAGAAGTCCTGTGATCCACACTGTGTAGGAGGCAGGAAAGTAGGGTTGGCGTGTTCCCTGAGTATACCATGTAAGACTTTGGCTCCCCAAGCGACCTGACCCAAGTAGGATCCCTTCAGCAGGTCTGAGTTTTCATGGAGTGCTAACCCCTGAGCCAGATGTCCTGGAGATCAGGTGTGTGGCAAGAGTCAGCAGTCCGGACACCTTGTGACCAGACAGGACCTGTCATTCCAGGTCCATTGTGCAGATAAGGGCCACAGATTTCGTTCCCTGCCCTCTGGAAATCCCCAAAGTACCCTCTGTTCTGGGTCTATGGTAAGGGGCCCTTACAAGTACCAAAGCTCAGGGCGACTGTGGAAGTCACCAAGTCAACACCCTCACCCCCGGAGCATGTGTGTGACAGGAGCCTGACATCAGCTCCTACTCCTGTGGTGGCTGCAAATTCTAAACGGTGTGGTGCAGATTTCTAAGGCTGTGACAACGTGCCCCAGACAATCAAGGAAGGGCAAGTTTATCTTAGCTCACGGTTGGAGGTATCGCTCCGTGGCTGCGGTTCCGCGGGTTGGAGCCATGAGGGGGAGCACGTGATGGGAGCACGTGATGGGGAGCCGTGGTGGAAGAACGGCACACGTGGAGGAGGACGTGGTGGGAGTACATAGGAGGAGTGAGTGTGGAAGAACAGCACAGGGGAAGGAGCTGCTCTCCTCATGGTGGCCAGGAAGCCACCCTGAGCTCACTTCTATAGCCACGTTAGCCACGTTGCGTCTCCCAGACCCTGTAAGCTAAGAAGGCACACGTGGATGAATCCGTTCCCGAGGTCAGAGCCCTCATACGCCAATCACCCACGAAGGTCCACCACCTCACACTGCTGCATTCTGAAGCAAGCTTTCAAGACATGAGCTTTGGGGCGACACTTAGGTTCCCCACCACAACACTGAGTGAGCACACCCAGAGCTCGTCCTAAGGAGGGGAGATCACGCGCCATAATTTTCTGTGCACTTGAGTCATTTAAAAAGAAAACTAAAAGAAATGCTAGATTTTTGAAGATTTCTTCCGCTCAAAGATAGGTTTAAGTCTGAGGTATACCAACAATATCCACCCCTTTGATCTAGCCATTCGAATCTTCCCAATATGTGAAGTCAGTCTCACAGAAAACCAGTCATATGTGATCAGTCACTCTGGTCAAAGAGAAGCATCATTCCAGAGGAGGTGCTCGCGAGCAAATGGCTCTCTGGGTTAGCAGCAGCTCCCTTGCAGAGACGCCCTGCCATCAAGAAACTGAAGAAAACCCAACCTGAAAAATGGCTTGAAATAGCGATTTTTCCAATTCTTTGAGTTGAAAGTTAAACAAGAGTTGTTCTGAGACACATCATCTTTTATTACTTGATTTTGGGCATAGAGTTGACTGGTGCTTTTTTTTAAATTTTGAGGTATATTTTTGTAGACTTTTTGCTTTAAATCCTTGTTCTGGAAATGTTTACACAACTTATACATTTGTAAAGAAGTAAATTTCAGCCTGGTTTGTTGGCGCAGGCCTGTAACCCCAGCACTCTGGGAGGCTGAGGCAGGAGAATTTCAAGTCTGAGCCCAGCCTGGCCCACTTAGCAACTAAGAAAGATTCTATCTCAAAATCAAAAATAAAAATGAACCAGGGGTGTGGCTCAGTGTGAAGGCCTTGGGCTCAAGTCTCCCTACAAAAAATAAATGAATAAATAAAGGAGATATCACTTCTGCCTTATTAATAAGCATGCCGCAGTCAATTTTATCTCCCAAAAGCTTGATACAATACAGAAGTTCTCAGTCATTTGTCCTCACTACCTCATGGCAGTCACCAGTCATGAAGGCGATCCATCTGAAAGACAAACTGTCCCTCAGGGCGCACACCCGCAGTGACGAAAAACACCACAAACCTAGCAATGTCCCCTGTGAACTACTGTCCGTGGGGCTGGTCACTTTGAGGTGGAGGTTCAGCTGCCTCAGAAGAGAGTGCAGGGTGCTCTTCTCTGGGTGGGCAGCACTCCTGGCAGCCTCCCCTGAAATACAAGAGAACACAGTGCTAGGTCAGTCCCAGATGCCAACACCCACACAGCCCAAAGCCTGCAAGGCTGCGGCACCACATCAGGATTGCAGACACATGGTCATGACCCTGAGGAAAACAGTCACTCGCTCCCCACACCTGGAGACTGAAAGTGGGAAGCTGGCAAAGTTGCAAGTAGAAAACAAAAAAAACAAAAACAAAAACAAAAAAAAAAAACGCCATAATAATACGTATACACACACACACATACACACACGCGCACACACACACTCCTCAAGTCTGATTCAGGAACATCTTGCCATGGTCGGAGGCATCAGAACTCTGCACACCCACAGCAGCCATTCTGGCACTGCCAGACAAAACTTGGCAGTGCGGCGGCTTGGCTGGAGCAGAGGAGGAAGCGAACAGCCAGACTGGCCTCTGTCAGTCGTCAGAACTGGGTCAGCTCAGCCCGGGGAAAGTGCTGCCACAGTCATGTGGCCAGACACAGCTCAGAGCCTGGAAGTGGGCCGGGCAGCAGGGCCAGCAGAACTGTGCGGAGAGAGGGCTGCTAGCGGGCTGGAATGTACTGCTGCTGGGTCCAGAGTCGGGCAGGATTGGGGTGGCACCGAGAGATTTGCCCTGTCCAGGAGGATCGGCTGAACCCATGAGTTCAAGGACTGATTTGGTAATCCAGTAGAAAAAAATCAAAAATTTTTGAAAAGTCAGAGGTTTCTGATGCTTTATGAGTTCAGGTAGTCGACAGCACACGACAGTTCTGACAACAGCTATAAAAAGAAGGAAGGGGAAACAGTCTTTCCAGTGACACTTTATTTAGTCCAATTGACCATAAATGGTTTCTGACGTGGAATGGCCCCACGGTCACAAATGTTACTTGACAGCTGTACCAGAGCTCTATAAATGGGGAACGTAGGAGCTGCAGACACCACAGCTCACGGGTCCGGGAGCTGGAGAGGCCAAGGTCAAAGTGCCAGCAAATTTGATGTCTGGGGAGGCCTTGCTCCCTGGGACTGTGCCTGCTCACTGTCCTCACAAGGTAAAGGCAGAGAGCCCTCTCTAGGACCACTTTATTTAAGCATCAGATCCGGTCAGGATGCTCCGCAGTCATGAGCCAGTACCCTCCCAAAGCCCATTCCTAACACCGTCACCCTGGGGATGATACCCCAACAGATGAACTCGGTGAAACATTCAGTCTACATGGGCCTCACGTCCTGTTGGAGAAGCTCAGGGGGATTGAAGACATCAAGTGACACAAAGAGATAAGGAAACTTCTAGTTGTGAAATTATATTTTTAAGAAAACTAGCTTCAAGACACAAGAGTTATTCAAGGTTTTAATATTCTTCTTTTAAAATTCTTTCTTCACTCAGAATACTTATACAAAAAATCAGAGAAGTATTAAAAGATAGAACAAACATGTAAACTGGACCCATGCCAGTGGCCTATGCATTGAGCAAGTGCTTTTCCTCAGATTCACAACTTCACGGGCCTCTGCCCTCTACAGAACAGCACTGTTAAGGGACGGGGGTACCATATCTCTAAATTTCACACACATACACATGATTTCTGTCCTAACCTATCTCTTCTTAGCAGTTGGTAAGACAGACGTAGGAAACACACACCAGAGATCACCCTTCCTGAAGACAACCCACAGACCATGTAAATACAGAGTCCCACACCATCATGAGCCCTTCTCTTGTGGGTCACACTCTGCTTCCTCTGTGTGCTCCTTTAATTCTGCCCAATAATCTCAGACATGGTCTGAGATGCTTTTCTATGATGAAGGTTGGCAAACTTAGCTACTCCACGGGCAAGGCAAATTGTTGTCCCCATCTCCTTTTAGGGGACTTCCTCAAACCCCATCTGGGGACAGAGCCACCAGGGCGAACAGTGGTCTTCCTTCACTGGGGCATCTTCTCACCCCTGCCAGCAGCACTGCTGGGAAGGCAAGATGTGCTCAGTCCCTTTAGCACCTTAGGAATGTCCCGGTTAGCTGGGCCCCATGGCACGGGCCTATAATCCCAGTACTCCAGGAAGTTGAGGCAAGAGTATTACAAATTCAAGCCTAATTCCTACAACTTAGATCTGGTCTCAAAATGAAAAATAAAATACGGGGGGCAGGAGGAACAGCACAGTGGTTGGAGTTCTTGCCTAGCAAGGAAAGGCTTAACTTTCTGTTACCAGCTCAGTGTTCTTTTCAGTTACTGGTCACTTTCTTGGGCATTCTGAGGCCTACTGGCTTGTGGTGTACCTGCCAGACACAAAGAGATGCAGATGCCAGCAAATACCTGTCCTTGAAATTTAGTATCCTCATTTGCAGGAGAGAGTCAGGTAGCTCTCTGGCTCTGGGATGGAATACTAGAGTAAAAGTGTTAGAAGTAGGCTGGGGTGTGGCTTAGTGGTGGAGACTTACCTAGCATGATGGAGCTGCTGGGTTTGATTCTTAGCACCACACAAATCAGACCAATGCACACGTATACAATGGAAGGATGCATTGGGAATTTCCCAGGGCCATTAAGGTTCTGTTTTTTAAAGTAAATGGAAGTTTCAGGTGGACTCCTCTCAAGGCCCGGTGGGATTGAGGCATGTCCTTATTGTCTGACCCCAAACCCCCTCTCTCTCCTCAGCTCTTATCTCTGCATGGGACTCTTTTCCCTTTCAGCCTCATGCCCACTTCACACCTATACATCTGCTTCTTGTCAATCAATTATTGCTAGGGTGGACTACCAACAAAAAGAAGCCATTCTTCCATATGGAGAACCTCATGGACCAACTGTCTCCTAGGACACATCCCCCCAGTTCGACTCTTCACTGCATTTGGTATTTGGTTGGTTGTTTTTTAGTGGAACTGGATTGTGTCACTACTTCATGGCGGCTCATGTGACTGAGGTGACCAGAGGATAGGACCTCACAGTGAGCTTCTCCCCTGTAGAAAATTGAGCAACCATTACCAGGTCCTGAAAATCCTCAGCCAGAGCAACTTTGCCAAGGTGAAAGCGTCCAAGCGTCTCCACATGGGACACAGGTGATGAACGGTCCACCCCTCTATTCCTTCAGAGATGATGTAATGATGTCTCTGCCGCCCCACAATGTCTTTGAACTCTTCTGTGTCATTGAAGATGGTAGAGTGATGTACGTGGTAACAGAGTAGGCAGGTGGGAGAGATTTGTGACAGTACATGTTGGAGGCTGGTCATCTGCTTGAGGGACAGACCCACAGACTTATCCAGCAGATTAACAATGCAGTGGGACTCTGCCAGGTAAAGAGACCTGAAGATCAAACACATCCTGCTGGACGCCAATGGCAGTTTCAAACCGAGTGACTTTGGGCTGCGCAACTGATCCACCCTCCAGGCAGAGGCTATGTTTGGGGGTACGTTCACATATACTTGCTCTTCCCTCCATTTCTCCTGACTAGCAAAGCCTCATCCTCAAATTCTTCACCCTGCACCTACATGGCAGCCCATGCTGGAGGGTGTCCTGGCGCGCTCACGACTGTGACAAAATGGAGAGCCTTCTCCCACCCCTCCTACTGGGTCACTCCCTTCTCAGTCTGTGCTTAAGAAGTACTGTAATCCCTGGAATGAAGGACATTTGATAATAGGACTGCCAAGTATTTCCTGCTAGAGCACGAGAAACACTATGAGGTGGGCTTCATCATTCAGATGAGGCCAGTGTACCTCCAGGGTGCACTTGCCTTCCCTAGTCCCTGCATCTTCTGCCCTCTTGACTCCCCTAAAAGAGAGAGGGGCAAGCATGCCTGCCATCTGTGCTGTCACCAGCCATCTGTGGGAGATCACTTAGCCAGAGTAGGAGGTGGACAGAAGCACCTCCTTGCCTCCAATTCACCTCTGTGTTTGAAGACAATGGACGTTGACTGCCGGCAGTGCCAGTAAGGGTAGCTGGAGCCATTCCCCTCTAGCACCTCCATGACCTCAGCCTCTTCCAGTAAGAAGAGAATGACAGGCTGCGGGTAGCCCACAAAGAAGATCACTACCCTCTTTCAAGCCCTTTTTTGCTGCCCACTGGCCCAAAAGAAGCTCTGTGCTTGCAGAAACAACATGGCTTCTGTGTAAGTACTGGCAACACTGGGCGTTGCTTACATGGGCTAACAGAATCGTATTTATTGATGCTTAGATAGTATCATCTTCAGTTGACAAGCCATTAATATTGGGAACATTAGGGGGTGGGAAGAAGCATGGGAGGTGTTGGGCAAGGGAAAGAGTTTGGGGGCAAAGGGGAAAAGAGCTTGAAGACTACTATGTGAGAAGATGGCAGGGACCCCAGTCAAGAATATCTTGTATATTTCACAAATAAAAGTCCATCTCTCATGTCTCCCTGCATGTGAAGGAGAAAGCCAAGAACACCCTAACTCCTTGGATCCTGCCTTCATGGGAACAGGACATCAGGCAGGAGTGGACTCAGACGTCTGCTGCAAGGAGCTTATCAGGACGTCAGGATGAAGGGTGTGCACCTCCTCTGCACAGAGGCCTCCAGCTAGCACAGAAGGGATAGATGCAGAGTGCCACAGGGTTCCAGTCAGGGGGCTCTTGGAGCCACTCTGAGCACAGAAGGCTCCTAGACACAACCCCCTGCCCTGCTTTTCAGTGTCCTTAGAGAAGAAACTCTTCTTAATAAATTTCTGTCTCTCACAAATCTTGCAATAAAACTGAAAGATGATCACTGTTTTGTTAACCTTCATCCTCCTTGTACTTGGTGGAACAGTGAGTCGTACTAACGTAGTGGGGGAGCCGGGTCAGGAAAAAGTGACTGACCTCCAGCAGCAGTGAGTACCATCAGGTACTGTCAGCCTGCCCTTAATTTGCCCAGAGGTCTCCAATGGCGTAACGAAGTCCTGTAATCCACACTGTCTGGGAGGCAGGGAAGTAGGATGGGCGTGATCCCTTAGTGTACCATGCAAGACTTTGGCTCCCCAGGAGACCTGACCTCAGTAGGAGCCCATCAGCAGGTCTGAGTTTTCATGGTGTACTAAGCCCTGAGCCAGATGTCCTGGAGGTCAGGTGCGTAGCAAGAGACAGCAGTCTGGACACCTTGTGATCAGACAGGGCCAGCCATTCCAGGTCCATTGTGCGTATAAGGGCCACAGATTTCATTCCCTGCCCTCTGGAGGGCTTCAATACACAAGTACCAAAGCCCAAGGCGATCGTGGAAACCACCAGGTCAGTACTCTCAATCCCAGAGGGTGTGTATTCATCTGGCATGAGCCCTGGCTTGACAACAGCTCCTCCTCCTCTGGTGGCTGCAAAACCTGAGGTCAGGTGCATCAGTCAACTTTCACAACACAAAGTTAAGGGCACAATTTAAGATACAAACTGTAATGTGATACATACTCAGACCTTGTTTCACACCCAGTGGAAATGACACTCCATGAACTGCCTCTCTCAGTTTCATTTGTTGGCATCATGACCCCTAATGCAGCCATAGTTGAAGATAGAGCCCGTGAGAGGTACTTAGGGGTGCATTAAGTGAAGAGGGTGTGGTTCCTATGATGGGATTCATGGCCAATGTAAGAAGGGAAAACAGATCTGACCAGTGAGAGCCCAAGAGGAAAGGTCAGGGAAGACACAGAGATTCACGCCAGTCCATAAGCCAGGGAGTGGAACTGAGCAGACATTGATCCCATGGGCACCTTGGTCTTGGGCTGCCCAAACTCCAGCCCTGAGAGAAATATCTGTTGAGGACAACAAGTCTATGGTGTTTTAATACCCTGAGCCGACCAAGAGACTACACTTGTAGGTTATAATGACAGGGAAAAAATGAAAAATAAGAAAGATTATAAGTGGACTTCCATAAAATAGAAAAGGCAGGAAAATAGAGAAAATCAAAAAGTTTTATGTTGCTTGTTATATCAGACGGCTAAAAGTTGAAATAATCCTCTTGAAAAATTGGCCCCAGATTTAAGAGATACACAAATAGCTAATGCAAAAAAATCACATGTAAAACAACATGTATATGGAAAACATTATGAACATATTTATGGTTATAAATTTTAAAAATTAGAGGAAGTGGATTAAAATCATCAAAGATGCAGCAACCAGTTTTACACAAATCCATTCACAAAGCAAGAAAGGGACACTTTTTAAATCTCATTAGGGAATATAAACTTTTGATAGACCCTAGAAATAACATTCCAAGGAAAAAAGTTATAAGTTTTTGTCAGCCCCAGAATATAAAATGATCTACTAAATTTTGATGAGGGAAATCTAGCATTATATGAAAAGAATAAAATATCATACATGAGATTGCTTCAAGAAATGCATGCTTGGTTGACTTTAGAAAACCAACATCAAAAATATGAAGAAAACATACCATCATAGGATGTACATAAAACATTTAAAATAGGTCAGCATGATGTTATTATTATGAAAAACAGCTTCTTTGGGAAGGGGGGTGAAAACACTTCGTATCTAGTTTCTTAACAAGTTTCCAGTTTCAAAAAGAATGGATTTTTTTTTTATTTCTACACTAACACTTGTCACTATAGACTAAGTTAGGTCTTCATAACCTATCCATCTCGGAAATGCAAATGAAACAGTCCTCACCCCCTGTTCAAAACAGTCTCTATACTCAAACTGTCCCCATTTCTCCCACCTCTTGAACCCTGGGACCATGGTACCAACAGAATTAACTTCAGAGGCCTAACTCCTTGGCTTCCTCTTCTCTTTAACATGGTTTTGCCTCTTTGTCTGTTTAGGTCCTAATCTCTCTTTCCTGTAAGGACACAAGTCATATTGGTTTAGGGTGATCTCATCTGAACTTGATTTCTTCTTTAAAAAGACCCCACTCCTAATAACACATAATGGAGATTCTGGAGTTTAGAACTTCAATATAAATTTGAGATAAGGGAGGGGACATAATTTAGCTCATAAAGGCCTTCAATAAGAATATTATTGAAGATTTTCATTACATAAACTCTTTAAGGGTTGTTTGTTTTTGTTTTTGTCTTACTTTGCATCTAGTTTTTTCCAATCTGAATGTCAGAAAAGTTATGTGGCTGCTTTTCAGACTATTGCTATTGTGATTTGTCCATAGGTTCATGTTTTCTGTTTCTTTCTGGCTGCTTAAAGTTTCATTTCTTAATGTGTATGCATTTGGAGCAAATATATACGACTTGAAGCTGTGGATTTCTACGGTTCTATTTCATAGCTCTCTTTTATGTTACTAATTTTATCTTTTGATTTTTCTTTCTTCCCTTTTTGTAATTTATGGTATCTTAATATGTGGTATAAGTCTGTACCTATTCTGTACAGATTCCTCATAGAATGAAAAAATTATTGATGATTTGATACATAAATTTAAGTCATCAACTATATTTGTATAAGTAAAACATTATCGAGAAAAAGCAAAGGAAATCTAGGTACTAATAATAAATATCCTTTGCAATAAGTCATCTCAAGTCTTGTTTTGGGAAAAAAGGAAGGAGAGCCCACAAAAGGCTATATAAACTGAGAAAAAGATGAGTCACAAAACATTTTTAAAATATCCAGCAGCAGCTAGGCAAATCAGTGAAAACGGGTAAAAATAACCATTCCTAAATTGCTTTTTCCATATATTTGCCTGAAGGCAGACAGAGCGCAGGAGGAGCTGGGTTGTTGCCAAACCTAAAGCATTTTTCTGAGCTCCATCAACTTCTATTAATGGGCCAGTGACGCCATGCTGGCCCTGAGCCAGCCGCCGATGCACTTCTATGTGTTCCACTGACCGGCGGGAGGCAATCATTGCATCAGAAAGGTGGCACCACAGGAAACACTAATTTAAGCAAGGAGTCTCCAGGGAGAATTAACATCCTGTGACACCCAAGAGCACCTGGCCTCTGCTCAGGTGACTCTTCCTACAGAGGGAAACTAACCAATATCAAGGAGCGGCAGGACACCGCCTCCCACACGCAACAGCTGCTGTGCACTGTAATCCAAGCAGCCTAGGATTCATTGGTTCTATCTCATTTAGTTAAGGTGATGGACTCACAAATGCACATTTAAAGATAATTTGGCTTTTTCTGAATTACTTGCTTCACAGGATATCCCAGATTACATTGAGTAGCTTGCCCTGGCATTGTTCTAAATGGACAATTGAAAGGGTGAGAACTCAGTTTGGAGGGTGCAAAGCTGTCTCACTTTTAAGCCACTGTGGGTACGTGTGCTCTGCCATCCTTATCCCACGCGAGAGCATGAGGGAGCGGAGGAAAAGAAGGGCAGGAAGGAGAAAGGGCATAGCATGAACTCTTGATCTGAAAAAAATTGGAGCATTGCCCCTAAATTCAAAAGGATTTTGAGATGCAGAATAAAATATAACTTCAAATGGCTTATTAATCAGAAAAAGACATTAGTCTAAACTTGAGTAAGCCAGACTTTAGTTTACAATAATATATTAATATTGGTTCATTAACCATCACAAATGCACCATACTCAAAGAAAATGTTAATAATATGGAAAAATCCAATGTGGGTACTATCTTCCCAATAAGTCTACAACTGTTCCAAAATTAAAGTTTATTACACACACACACACACACACACACACACACACACACACGCAATAGATTTGTTTTTGAATAATCTAGGTGGCAAAAGATGATATCTGTCTTGTTATTTATAAAGGAAATAAGATTGACCATGGCTCAATACTTGGAGTGTGGTGAATGGAAGCATGGACAGACACATCACACTATCTCTTCTACTTTTACACATATTCAAAATTCCCTTTAGTAAAACAACCGGACTTTATTAAATTTAAAAACTGAGAATCTACATCTATAAAATATATCTTACAAAATACATTTTATGTACACATGCAACTAATTTTCTACACACATGTAAATGTATATATAATCTATGTATATGTATATCTAAAATAGTTTTTACACCTTAGTGATTTGTAGGAATAATTCCAACCCATGCCACTTTTTTACTGTGAGTATGAGCATATTTTACAGCTGAAGAGAAGCATATTTTACTGGTGTTAAAGAGTATAGGCTTCCATTTTGTAGGTCATGTCAATGGTATTAATAATGTGTCAAGCCATGAGCTTAAGTGGCTTTCCTTTCTGTGGGTTAAATTGTGTTAGACCAAACCCTACTACACCACCAACTTCTGTGAACGGGGCAGACACTGGCTTCTCTAGATCGGATCTGTAACTTTGGAAAGAAAATTTTCTCTGTGTGTTCAACTCGTGGCTTTAGTTCTGGGTAGAAGTTCTTTAGCCAACTCTGGCAAGAAGCTGAGACTGATGAGCTCCCCTGTGCCTTGGCTGTCACGTCCCTTCCTGCTGCTAGAGCCAAGTAGTCACCCCATCCCCTTTCCTAAGCACCCCACTGAGCTCCTCCTCCTCTAGCATCACCTCTAAGTAAGAGGCACCAATCTCCACCCAGGCTCTCAAGAAACCTGGGGGCCATTCGTCCTCGGCACTGCCGTCTTGGAATCCAGTCAGTCTTCCAGTTCTGCAGATTCTACCCCTTTTACTTCTTTCAGACCTGTTCTTTTTTTTCACTGTCTGGACTATTTCAATGGTTTTCTACACACTGTACTCCTGTTCTTATCCTCTGGAGTGTATTTTGATGCTGCCATGAAAATGAAATTATAATTTGCTCGAGATGCTTTATTAAAATACATGAGATTGGATAACTTATAAATTGTAGAAATATGTTTCTCCCAGATCCAGGAGCTTGGATCCAGGAGCCTGGGAACTCCAAGATGAGGATATCAGGAGATTTGATGTCTGGTGATGGTTGCTCTCTGCTTCTAAGGAGGCACCTTGTTGCTGTGTCATCACATTTTCAAAGAATGGAAGCAGGAAATAACTCTCTAAGGACCGTTTTATACCAGCAATGACTCCGTTCATGAGAGTGGGTCCTAATCGCCTCCTACAAGCCCTGCCTCTTATCACCATCACTATAAGGGTTAAGTTCCAATATATGAAGTTCAGACGGAAGCCTATGATCGTATCATTGCAATGCGTACATAACACGCACACATATGACGGTCTGACTCGTTTTCTGGAAACTGCTTCAGTATTGCTCCATAGCCGTCAGGATGAAGAATTTGCTTCTTAATTTGAAAAGCGGGGGCCGTCAGGGGTCTGCCTACAGATTGCCTGTCTTCCCTTCCTTTCGTGTCCCATCTGCCACCAGGTTTGACTGTACGTAGCTCCCAGAATACGTCAGGCTGTGTGGCGTCCCTTCGCCTTGGCTCCATTGTCTCTCTATACTAAAGGCATTTTCCTTCCCAGAATTCTACCTGAACACCCTGTATCTGTCAGGACTGTGGCCAGGCATCATCCCTTTAAGGGAATTCCTGTGACTAGAAGGCTAGTGTGAGAGTCCTCCATTTCTCTCTCTACTTGTGGAATTGGACTGCGTGGCCTACAGGGTGAAAGTCTACTACTCTTTAATGTCCAAAATGGCACTGTACGTACCTGCTATGACACATCTCCCAACGTGGCGGCGCCACCACCTCTGTTGTGTCTCAACCATCCCTCACACACATAGCAGCTACTGAGTAAAATCACAGTTCAGGAGAGGAAGAGAAGCAGGTCTGAATTCATAGGCCGCGAAGGGCAAGCACAGTGTCATTGCTGGCTGCCGGCTGTCATACCCAGCATGGTACCTGACACATACAAAACACTTAATAAACGGTTATAGCGTACACAAAGGCATAAGTGACGCACTAGTTCAAGGCGCTTCAGTGTTAAATATTATGAATATATTTAAGTCATAGTTTGCAAGCACACCATTAAAACACCAGAATTGCGCATCTGACAAAGCGTGAGTTAGCTCCATGAGCCAAGACGGCAACTCCCCAGCTGATGACCCCACGGAAGGTGTCCTCAGGAAGAGCCACAGGCCATTTCATTACACCGCTTGCTGTCAGCAGTTTCTGCTCACTTGCAGAAACACAGCACAATTGAGAAGCCTCACAACAGGAGGCCTGTTGAAAACAAGCTGCGGTTTCACCCTGTCTTTGGATTTCTGTTTAGAGAAGGGCATTTCCTCTTGTATTTGTGAGAGCCAAATAACACACGGGGGAGGAGAGAACGGTGGTAGAAAACCTAGTGTTGGGCCCACACGCCCGCATCCCAGAACTGGAGAAACACTCATCATGGTGCAAGACCTTGGGTGGCAAGCAATCGAGAGCCGGGGCATGCTTTGCTGTAGCATTTTCCAGTGGGGTTACAATGTGAGGGAGGCTTTTCTGATTTTCACATCGTCTGTTACATTTGGCAATAGCCCCTAGTTAGTATTGTTTAAGTATTTCCTGACTTGTGAATTCTTCAGAAGACAGTAAAATATATAGATACTTTAAGCTCCATCCCCCTCCCACCCACCCCCCCTCCCAATCCCAAGGCCCACCACAGTGAACTCAGGGCAATGGGAGAAGTGAGCTATGGACTTGTGTACTGGCTACAGAAATCGACAGACCAGGAGCATAAGACAAAGAGAGTGTTTGTCTGTTTCACTTTCATCAGGGTATTTACTAACAGGAGTATTTTGGTATATATTGGTCTGAGAAGAAAATCATACCCTAGAAGACCACAAGAAAAGCATTAGGAAAAGAAAGAAGAAAGAGGAAGAGGAGAAAGAATAAAAATAAATGGAGGAAAGATGGAAGAGAGATAAAAATTTAGATTTGGTTTGAAATAATGTTACTATTCTTGACACCATAAGATGCATATAAATTAGGAGAAAGCTATCTTCCTGGGGTTCCAACATTTTCTCTTCCATTTCTTAATTTGGCATTTTCTTTCTTCAAATACCAAATCCAGTAAATATTCTTTAAATGAAAAGAAAAAAAAAGCATTAATGATGCCAGAAAACAGTTTCCCAGTCAGGCAGCCAAGCCACAAGTATCCAAAAATGTGATTTCATTTTAATAATCTAATAAGCTAAAGAATATCAAATGAAAATATAAAGAGAAAGGCAAATTAATTTATTCTAAACATTTGTCAATAAGATTTCGAGCTTAAAATTCTTTGGAAAAGACAGAGCAACAGCAGCTAAACAATGGTGGAATTCAGAACTCAGTATTGATAATATTTAGAAAGGATATTAGTAATCAATGAACTCTTAACTCACATATGGGTTCATCCACTCTTGAGACCCTTGAAATTCACTCAGGAGGGAGTGTCTGCATTTCCTTTTTTGCAAAACGGAACCAAGGAGCCTAGAGTATGAATGGAGAAACTAAAGAAGATATGAATGAAGACGATAGTACTGTCGCCTGTGTTTTCCAAGTTCCCTCTCTTAGAACTTAAGCACTAACTGAGGAGACCAGTAAGCTGACTTAAAGCCACAGAGGTGGCCTCAGTGTCTCCAAAGTTGGGGGAAGAGGCAACCCAAGTGACGTCTCTTCCAGGAAGTTTTCTCTAACCTGCCCCACCCTAATCTAGGAGGGAAGGCTTAGCCTCTCACCTCATTCAGAAGTGAGATTTTTCCCCAAACATGTAAGTGTATCTCTCTTATTGCATTCAAAGAAAAACACAATGCAATATGTAATACAATACACAGTATGCATGTGTGTCTCTCTCCCTAGATTAAGTTCTTTAGAGCAAGAATGTCTTTACTTCCCCAGTCTTAAGTATAGCAGAGCTTGAGTTAACTAATCTAAGTGAATGCTTTCTTTCTTGTATCTGAAGAACGCAGGTCACCTTTGTAGTTCAAGTCTATAATCATATCTTCCTAACATTTTAGTGGTAGCAAATAGGATGTGTAAGTCCCCAGGATATATCAGTTGGTAATTTTATAAATGAAGAAACTCAATCTATACTAGTCTAAACTTTAATACACATGCAAATTACCTGAGGATCTTGTGACAACTCTCATCAGCAGGTCAGGGGGGTGAGTCTGCTCCTTTAATAATGCCCAGAGGATGCCAGTGCTGCTGGTCCACAAGTGGTGGCTTGAACCCGATGGAATTGTGTCTCCTAAAACTTAAGCCTGAGGGTTAACAGTCCACGGCTGGCATAGGAGTTCTGCCATGACCTCAGGCACCCAGCTCTTCTTTCTGCTCTATTATCTTAGGTGTGATTCACAACATCAGGGTCTCTCCTTGCCCCAAGATGGTAGCTGCCACCATATCTGTTGTAATCAGCAGAGGACAAAGTGCCAAGGACCAATAGTGCTCAGCTGGTTCCACCTCTTCCAATGGAGTTTCACAAAGAGCTCACCCAGTAAGCTTCACTTCAACTTTATTGACCAAAACATAGCTACCTATCTTTAAAAAAGGCTTGAAAATGTGGTTCAGTGAGGGGTACATTACTGGACTACAGAGAACTGAGGTTCGCTAGGTAAGGAAGAATGAGGGAGAGGATACCAGATAGAAGCTAGTAATCTGTACTATAAATCAAATAAGGTCATTGTGAATTCCTAGTTAGTAGCTTTAAGTGCTTCACTATGTTTCGTCCCTGAGGAGAAAACTGCTCCTTTGCTAAAGTGCATATGAAAAGTCACCTATTTTGCAGCAAGTTGTATCTCTTTAGCCCTCTGATTCCCTTATTGTCTCAAGCCATCATCACGTGGCTCTAAAACTTGAAGGAGGAGAGGAGAAGCCAGCTTTGTGTATCTTGTTGCTTCCTCGTTGCGTGACATTAATGTTAGTTCTTAGTTTTGTTCAGGCTCTACTTGCATCTTTGGGCTCACAGATGTCAGGGAAACCATTACCGTGACATCAGCTGAGATCCTGGCTCAAGAAGGCAGTTTATGGGGAGAGGTTACAAGGTTAGGATTATAAATAAGGGAAGGAGTCCAAACGGGATGTTCTCTCTTCCCTGCTCAGTGCCAGTTAGCTCACTCCTGAGTGGCGGTGGAGAAACAATCCCAGCCCATTGATGTCACCCTGAGCAATCACATTAACTTCCTAGATCTTTGCCCAGGACTTCCAGCACAGGCTAAAGGTTATATCCATTCCTCAAAGGAAGGCTTCTGTGGAGATTAAAATGACGGTGTCTGTCTGTGCTCACAAGCAATGACAGAGAACTCGGGCAGGGCGCCCTGCAAGGTGCTCTCCTCGCCCCCTGAATTCATGAGGTGGGAGGTGGGAAACGTGTAAATCAGAAATCAGGCAAGTCATTTGTCCTCCTTCCCATCTCCAGTCACCTCAGGAATTCACTCCTCCAAAATTTCCATCTGAAACAACAAAAACAATTTGCAGATGGTCAATCGACACAGGATATTCAACTCTGTCCATTTTTAGGACTTCATTCCTTGGAATTATATCAATTAACCATAAGCAACCCTTTTTTAAAAGGACAATATGGCCTAGCTATAAGAATTCAACCAGTAGTTTGGGAGGGAGGTAATCCATGAATTAGTGTGAGTGCCAAGCATTGTTATAAATAGAATAAATGCTTTTGCATATATTTGTTACTAAATTTCATAACCTATAGATAAAATTCTGATTACTAAAATGCAAATTTACCTTAAAGCCTCACTAAATTGTTAGTTGAGGAAACATGTTAGGGTAAAAAGCAATCAATGGATACTTTTTAATATAATGACCATTATATGAAGGTATAAGGACCTCTAAATGTTAAAAAGTTCTTGTTGGGTCTCTCTGCCTTATATCTCTATAATTTTATATTGGGCTTTATTTATTGAATCGGATCTAGAACCTACTCCTTTTGGCTGATTCACCCCAAAGAACGTGGACCCTGGTGATGATAATGACTAATTAGAAGTAAAAAGCATAAGAGTTTAGAAATCCTAGATGGTTAATACTTTTGGTCCCTTTGACCCTGTAGGCCTGAGTTTTACAAAGGACTTATAGATGTTTCATTCATTTATAAACTAGATTTGAGTGTGTATCTCTTGCAAAGGAACTGCTGCAGATACTCGGAATACAGTAGCAGAGAAAAAAGACAAAAATTGGCTGCACTTTCAAAGCTTATACTTTCTATTGTTACTTAGTAAGTGAAAAAAGTGCTAACCAAACTCTCCCCTTATGATGTTTCTCAGCTTTGGCAGACAGATGAAGGCTTTAGGACTAGAAAATGATTACAGATAACTGAGGAATTCTACAAACCCAGTTCTAAATCTTAGCATGTTCTGTCCAGCTTGTCTTCGTCCTTTCTTCTTAGCAAATAATAAAATACACTGAGCACTTAAAATCTCTAAATATCTTATTTTTCACCTCTGCCACACCAGAATGACTTCAGTTATCAACTGATACATTAATTTCAAAGACAATACTGATTTTTTTAAAAAAAGAAAGTAACTTACCTCTATTTCTCTCTATTTCTCAAAAACTTGAGACAGACGTTTTATTTTGTCCCTTGGGCTTAGGAGGAGGTTCATCAGAGCCTTTCAGTGAATTGGAACAAACACCCAGAGTTCTATTTCATGGAGACTCTTGGCAGGACCTCGGGAGCAACGTAGATAATACAAATATCTGATTCTCAGGGTGGTGGTGGAGGGAAGAATTGAAGGTTCGGATACAAATACTTGCATTACATGACAAGCTTGTTAAATACACACCAGCACCATCACTCATCTGCAGAAGATGGACAGACAATAGAAAAGTCATAAAAGCAGATTTCTTGCATGTTCTGTGCCTGCTTCAAACCCGAAGTTATTCTCAGTCTTCATCTAGAAATCCCTGCTCTACTGCCAAATAACGCAGCTGTGGCTGCCTCCGATTCTTTACTCCTTCCCCCTTCATCCAGCGGTTACTGACCGGAGCAGGCCCTGGACTAGGCGCTGAGGAAGAGGCCAAGCACGAATCTAAGGACAAAGTACGTGGCTTCTTCCCTTATAGAACTTACACTTTATTTTTTGCTGTTTCCCAGTCATTCTCCTGATACATCGCCAGTTGTTGCTTCAGTAATGCTTATGGCCATTTTAACAGACTTTCCTCTGGATGAAGCTCTTGAGAGTCTCATGTGACTCTACTGGCATTTTGAGTATTTCTATGAGAAATACCAGAAGGTTCCTTTTTTTGACCAGATCAATTCTAAGAACATATCACTTTCATGGGGCAAATGTATCACCATGCCAGGAGTCAGTAAATCGAGCGTCAACTGCATTGCTGTTTGTACCTAACCCCTTAACTGTTTGTCCTTGTGTAGACAAACATGCACAACTCTGTGTGGTAACTCACACCGAATAAATTATACTGTGGGATTTAGCCTAGATCCATGTCCTAAAGGGTGTCCTTGTCCAGTGCAGACTCAAGCTGTCTTTAGTCTCCGTGTGTCTCGTATCTGGTTAAAGCCCTAATATTCTTAGCTTTAATATCATATGTGAAGGTATGCAGCATCTAAATGTTAAAAAGTTCGTGCTGGGTCTGTCTGCCTTATATTCTATGCAATTTATAAGAAGAAACACCGGTTAACTTTGTTCTTGACTATCTTTCAAGAGATACTTGTATAGTAAACAGAATTGGAAGATAAAGATAGTATTTCCCTCCAGAGGAAAGGGCAAATCTGTTAAATGACCAGTCTAATAAATATAACTTCTCCCTCTGGGACAAAGCGTAGCCGATTTGCAGGCAGGTCATTATAAAATGCTCAAGTTCTCCAGCCCTGGCATCTCTCAGCTGCGTTGCACGGTGCTGTTCACTTGTACTTTCGTGTCAACCAAAGATATTTTGGAGAAGGGAGCATCCAGGGGAACACAAAGCTAATGCTGCCTGTTACTTTAAGAAAGACCATAATCACTGGATGTGACCCAGGAATCTTAAGTCTTTAGCTAGCAATCATTAAGACTGTGGTCTTGGCTATGCAACAGTGGTTAAAGCACTTACCTAGCAAGTACAAGGCCCTGAGCCTGATTCCCCAGCACCGCATAAAGCTGGGCGTGGTGGCACATGCCTGTAAGCCCAGCTGATGCAGAAGGATTGCCATGACTCCAAGGCCAGCCTGGGCTATATAGCGAGCTCAGAACCAGCCTGGGCTGTGGGAACCTGTATCAAAAAAAAAAAAATGTGGTCAGCTAAATTACAAAGTTTTTATAATTCTTGGCACTCGGTGAACTGGCATCTAGGCTGCTGCTACTGTAACATCACCAGCAGCGTATGCCTCATACACATCCTTTTATTTATGAGTCTAGTACCAACTCAGAAACACGTGTATACACGACAGCCTGCTAATGAGGATCAGCCATCCCCAGTAGAAGGAACCAAGAGAAAGCTCATAGTGAGTTTCCTTGCCTGCTCAGTGACTTCAAGAATATAACTGTGATTGCCTCTGATTCTTTTCTTCTTTCTCACTTCATTCAGCAGATACCAGTTGAGGTCGGCCCCAGGCAAGGCTCTGGAGAGACAGAGCAGAAACCTAAGAATGTAGCGTGGGGCCTCTGAGAGAATTTATGCTGTATAGCCTCTCTCTCTCTCTCTCTCTCTCTCTCTCGTGACTCTCTTGGTGTTTGGAATTGAGCATGTAGGATTTGGCAAGAAATTGGGGCATGGCTGCTCTTGGAGACGTTAGTTGCTCTCTACACTGTGTACTCCTCCCCAACACACACACACACACACACACACACACACACACACACACACACACCCCGCATTCAGCATCCAAAACTGTACGAAGGACGTGAAGGGGCAGGGAAAGGAGGAGCAGTAGAGAGCCCTCCCCGTTGTCACCTAAGAATAACTCTTCTTGAAGGATAAAAATCTTTGTTACACTTCAGGAAATGAAAGCCGTGTGAACCTCGGCAGGACACCTCAAAACCCAGGGCTGTGTGGTGCCTCTAAGGTGCTCTGCTCTGCAGAAGCCTAAGGTTGTGGGAAGACACCCCCAGCCCAGACCTCTAATTTCCTCACCACCACCCCTTGCAGAATGGCTACAAGCCTACCCCTCACCACTCCAGCCAGAGAGTTCCTCTTTGTCAATGTGGCGAGGTTCCATACATGACTGAATTTAGAAAAATAAAACAGAGTTCTGCTTTTTCTGCTTTTTATTTTTGAAAGCTGTTTGTCTCCTTTATAGTTTCCACATATTGAAAATATCATGTATGTACGTATATGTTTGTATTACATACTCAAACACACAGACATACTATAGACAAATCTAATAATACATATTTGACAAGACATAATACCTTTACACAAGCATCAGCATCAGCATCAGTCAGTCAGCATCAGCACCAAGACTGTGCTAGGAACCCTTCTCATCTCTTCTTTTCTGGGAATGACTAAGTGCTGCTTGGTCAGGCTCTGATGAGCTTTGTTTCCTGGAAGAAAGTTCTCTCCCTGCATCATCCAGCAGAGGCACTGGGCCACAGAACCCTGAGTTTGAGACTTTAGGTAATTTACTACGTATCTCTATTCCTCACCAAACTCATGTGCAAAATCATGACGAAGAATAGTTTTTACTTTGTAGGGTTGTTTGGGGGTTAAAAGACTCCGCTTCCCCAACAGATTGTTTAACAGTGTGGGTGAGTCTTATGGAAGGTGTCCCACTGTGTCCTGTTGAGTGAAGGTGAGAGTAGCAGGGCCCATAGGATCCAGCCTCCATCCACTGACCTGGACTACTGTTTCTAGAGAACTGCACATACAGCCACATCCATGGATCTGTAGAACACCAAGAGCCTACAGAAAACAAGGCACAAAATGCAGTATTTCATCCATGTTACCCCACATAGCTGTGTAGATTATAAGACATGATCAAGTAGAACAAGAATATTTCCAAGAATATTATTTTTTAAATTATCAGATCATTTGTCATCTTTTTGGTGCAGATCAAGTGTGCTTTAAAAACTACCAGGTAAGGCCAGCAGTCCTAGTGCAGTGTTCACTTTGGCTCTTAGGTGCCTCCTCAGTTACCAGTTGTGTTGAAATCTTACCTACCACGTGCCATTTTCATTATATTTTCTCTGTCCTCTTTTCCCACCCTCTGTCCCCTACCCCTGAGTCTTGGCCATCCCACCCTATCCCTACTTCATTCCTCATTGTTGGTATTAAACAGCAAAAATCTAGATTATTAGGAAAGTTCTTTTAATAAAACTGACACTAATAAAAATCTCTGAATATCTGTTCTCCTGATTTCAAGGGACCTTCGACTAGAGGGAATTCTAATATGAAGACTTATTCAAAAATGGGCAATAGATTGACAGATAATATTTCATTCATGCATAATTCATAAGTATGACAGACTTCTCTCCGATATGTGAAAACGGTCCTACCTCTGTGTTCCCGCTTCACATTCAGAAGTCCTAGACTTCTCTCAGTTCTCATACATATAAGCACGTCTCTCATCTAAGTGTTAAGCAGGCCTGGCCATGCTAGTTCCGACATCAGGTGAGACTGGGCATCTGCAGGGTGATATGGAATCAACTACATGCACAACTTGTATGATGTTTCTGTCCTTTATGTGCTCAACTCACATGAGCAGTCTTTTCCAGATTGTACATATGTTCACTCCTCCAAGACATGTGTTGCCCATATACTCATGCACTCATTCCTGAGTAGCTTTGTCCAATATTGACCTTTGTCTTTCATTAATCTGTCATAAACTTTACATTTAAGATAAAAAGTTATGTTTTCAATGAAGTCCCCACTACTCAATTTGAGGACAGGTGCAGGAGGCATAGGGCTTCAAGATTACAGGCAGGCCCTATCTGCTTACACTGTAATTTTCCTTTAACCTCCCTATGCTGAAATAGATTGCTAGCAATAAGTAAGCTAATATACATGAAGTGCTTTCTAGTTATGTTAGGCATACTGTTGAGAACTGTATGCACATTAATAGTTATTTTAACCAATTTAAAATTGGGTGCAAGGCTATGGGTGTAGCTCAGAGGTAGAGCACTTGCCTAGCAGAAGACCATGAATGTAATCCCTAGCACTCCCAGAAATAAATAAATAGGTAAATAAATAAAAGTGGGTACATTGCCTATTTAAATGTACAGCTTATTTACCAATAAGTAATTGCCTCTCTGTTTTGGAAGGGAAACAAAAATAGAGTAGGGGGTGGAGAAAGGTATAGGTAGAGGTGGATGTGGCTCAGGTAGAAATAACACACATTTTGTAAAAGTGATACTAAAAAACAGAAGAGAGGAGCTGGTGCTCCTATTGTGCATATTGCCAAGTTTTTTTTTTTCACCAGAGATTTTATTACTCATTTTTTTCTCCTCATAATATGCTCCACAGTCTACAAGGCTGCACCAAGAAAACCTCTTCAAACTGTCAGGTGCCTAATGATTTGGCGGGCTAGTATTATGAAAGAGAAAAAGTGAAGCGGGCTGGCTTAAAGCTCCCAGCCGGGTTCAGGCTTCCATCTGAGTGTGCCTACTGGGAAGCAGGCTGAGGGAGGGGAGCTACCCTTGCTGAGCTAGGCTGGAAAGCCTCAGAGGCTGAGGTGGGCTACCTCAGCCGTCCCTACGACCAGACCTTAGGAGAGATGCAAGTGGACAGAAACGTGCAGCCAAGGCTTGCTCTGAAGCTGGCTTCTGCCCCAGTCATGGATGCAAGGCACTTGGGGTTCCTGCCACCCCTACTTTTGCTCACATCCAGGGAGTTAGACACCAGATCAGCATTCAGTCCTGTGAGAAGCCAGGGACTCCTCAGGTCACCTCTGCACACGATGCTCTATGTAAGTTTCCTCCAGGGCACTGCTGTCAGGCCTGGAGACATAATTACAGGGCCGAGCATAAGATGAGAATGTAGAGGATAATGTTCAAAAATTACTAAGAATTTAAGACATTAGGCATTGTGGTACAAACCTATAATTCCAGCTCTTCAGCAAGCTGAGGCAGGAGGATAACAAGTCAGAGGCCAGCCTGGGTAACTTACATAGTGTATCCTGTCTTGAAACAGAAATAAATAAATAAATAAGTGGGCCTGGGGTTATAGTTCTGTGGCAGAATACTTGTCCAGCATGCGAGTGCTGATTTGGTTCCTAGCACCATAAAATATAAGCAACAAGAAAGAAAAGAATTTCAGCAGGAAAACAAAAGACAGAGTTCATGCACAGTTCACAATAAGTCTATGAATTCCCTGTATCCTGTATGCCCCAGATCAGTCAGTGCCCCGGAAACAGACACTAAAAGCCAGCCATCACATGTAGAAGACTCACTGGTGACTCTGGTGAGAAGCCAAGGGAAGAAGGACACACCAAGGTCAGAAGCAGAGGGAAGGTAGGGCCAGCGGGGACAGAGGCTGAACTTCTTTAGTAAAATCCTCTAAAAGATCATCAAGAAAATGCCAAGTGTAGCATGTACCAGTACTTCTGGAGTATTCCTGGCAAGCAGTCAGTGTTCTAAGTACTTACAGTGCCTATGAGATAGGGGCTATTATTATGCACATTTTTAGATAGAGGGATAGAGGCAAAGGAATGTTAAGGATCTTGTCTAAAGTCCTACAGCTACAAGACATCAGATCTTAGATTCAAATAGGATCGGAACCCAGGTTCTCAACTACCAAGCCGCAGAAGCACACAGATTCTGGCCACTGGCCTCATGAGCCCTTGGTTCCTAAGGTCCGTTCCCTTCTGGAGTCCTCTGTTCAATCCAACAAATCCAAGACATTGATTCAACTGCATCCAGTGATCCAACTCTAGCTTTTTAAAACACAGAAAAAGAGCCCCAGATGTATCAACTGGCATGCCCCTGCCAGGCAGCTAGGTGAGATATTGAGGTTAGAGAAGCATTTGCTCTCCAAAGCGTCGCAGCACCATCTCGTCAGGTTCTAAGTGTTTGGGAGGAGTGACTGAATGTCTCGAATTCCACTCCAGTCTTTCCTACAGCCCTCCCTCCTGCCTGGGCATGTGAGGCACAAGCTTCTCAGTCCTTCATCTTTTCTATTTGCAACCCGAGGCAGGGTTTCAAGGACCTAGGACAAAGGGCTGGTTGAGGTGGCATCTTCGAAGTATGAAAATTCCAAGGCTCCATTGTCACATTTCACTAGGTCTTAGGTGGAGATCCGGAATCCAAATTTTTTAAGTTAGCAAAATATTTGATCCCACTATCAGGAAGATATGACCCTATGTCTGGAAGAAATAGTTCTTATCTGCCTTAGGCTTGGCTACATAGAAGGAATTCGTGTTTTTTTTTTTTTTTTTGACAAGATTTTTGTGTTTTGTTTTTAAAGATACTGTGGCAAATCCCCTCATCTCTCCCTTGGCTGGAGAAGGTCTCTTTGGAGGTCGGGGCTCACAGCTTCGCATGTGTGGCTCGGCCCCATTCTCAACGACTTGCCTGGCCCCCGGAAAAGGCCACACCACAGGGCAGAAACCCTGCAGCGTCCTGCACCCAGCCTTCACTCAACCTTTCTGTGGGTTATAGAGAGGGTGTGGCCTGACTGCATCCAGGCCACCAGGATGCGCAGACACACTGGGACTCAGGCCTCGTTTCCATCACCACTATGGCCAGCAGCTCACCACAGGTGGTCAAAAACTCCTGATTCTTTCAGGAGAAGCCAGTTATCTGCTATACTTCCCTTGTTTGCAAGGGTTTCATCTTGGCATCTCTGCCAAGGACATGTTTTGGCTGGGTTCACTGACCCCTGCACATCTCTGGGAAGCTATTCTCACAGAAATATAGCACAGGAGGCAGAAGAGGAGTCAGAGTACTCGGACCCGCTGAATGTAAGGCCACACAAAGTACAAGGCCCTAGGGAGCAGGTGCTGATTGGGACAGTGACTAGTATCTTCCCAAGAATGCCGGAAACTCCTCAGCCTTTTCAGAAAGCAGCCTGCCAGCAGGAGCAAGAACCTGCCCGCCTTCTTGAAATTCTTGTTTAACTCCCGTCTGTGAAGCAGGAGGATGAGAGGCAACAGGGGCCCAGGGACAGGTAATGTGAAATGTAATCTGTTCTGTCCCTACCTGGGTTTCACGCCAGAACTAAAACTGATAGATCACAGCGTTCCCTGATTGAAGTTGTCTTATAGTCTATTTTCTGTTGCTATAGCTGAATACTGGAGACTAACAACAACTAAAATTTTATTCACCTTGTTATTGGAATAGCTGAGAACTTCTAGGTCAAATAGTCAGATCTGGTGAGGGCCTCCTCTCTCTTGGAATCCATGAGGTCTTGAGATGCTGCAGCGTAACACAGCAAGAGGAACATAAACAACAGGCAGAGCCAAACTGATTCTCATAAGAAGCTTGCTTTCCAGACAAACCTTTAACCCAAACTGATCCATGGACGAATTAAGTCATTCTTGAAGGCAGAGCTTTCATGACCTACTCAGTTCTTTAAGGTCCTAGCTGATCCAACCTCTTAATATCCCACAATGAGGATTAAATTTCAGCATGAGTTTCGGTGGAGATAGTCAAACCATAGCAAAATGACACTGGTGAATATGGTTATTCCCCCGTCACAGTTGCAATTTATCAATCTTGCTTGACTCCTCTGATTTCCAATCTACTTAGGAAAGTGTTACAAGTCATTTTAAGATTCTTCTTCTTGATTTCTAGAGGATGCTTCATTTAAAGGTGGTCGCTTGAGTTAGATGATTTTTTAGATGTTTTACATGCGGTGATATCTTCCTAATCTCTTTCAAAGAGGTATATATTTGCTATGGCAGCTAAAATAGAGGCTTATACACAGTAGGTGCTCAATAAAAGTTACACAAATAATAGCTTTGTGTGCACATCAACTATAATATCCAGCATTTACTTACTGGCAGAACAAGAAGTGAAACAGAATTGTCTAGTTGTTTTATGTGGAGCATCTGTAAACATATACTAATCGAATCATTCACTGGAACAATAGTCAGGTTTAATAACACGAACTTTAACCATGTGAGAGTTATTTTTAAAGTTATCTTCGATTTGTTGTCCTACCGAAGCAGGATACTGAGCACAGAGCTAGTAAATATTCCGTTAGAGAAGATATCTCAGTCTTAAAAGAGTGGCTTCTAAATGCTGCAAAAGAGATCTGACTGTCATTGTTGTCTAGGGACAAGCTGAGCTTGTCCTAGTTGGAGATGGCAGGATTAAGTAAACATGGCTGTTTGATGTCACTGAAATGACTTTTTTTCATCAGAAACTGAATTCAAATAACATCAAGAAGTGGGATTTTGTTTTGTATTGAATCACTACAGATTTCTTAAATTAATTTTTGCCTCTGTAGGTGACATAATTTCCAACAAATTGCAAAGTCAGTGGGGAGAGGCTTGGAAACCAAGGAGATCAGCACTGATTGCAACATCAGATTTCCACGCTGAGCCCTGCTTCCTGCACCAGGTATTGGCTGTATGTTCTCCCAATGTCCTCGAGGTTCTAACTTCACAGGCAAGAAGTTAGAGTTTGACTTCCCTCTCAGCAGAGCTGATTGATTCAGACCAGAAGCAACATTTTCACTGGCTGATGAGATGGAGGGTTAATTCCCAAATGAAAGCAAGCTCCAGAAAGAGCCCCTTGGAGACTCTCCACAGCTCACCACCTCATCCCACTGCCCACCCCCCACCCCGCCCCAGTACACATACACAGAGACGTAGGTCTACTATACTGTCTTCGAAGCTCAAAATCATCCTGAGAAAACAATCTGGGAACTCCTAGCTTTGGAGAGAGAGGGAATACAGACCTCTCTCACATCGTTTCTTCTGGAGGAGTGGCTCCTGATGCAGATTTCAGAAGCTACCTGGTGCTGTGAACAAAGTGCTGCGTGGGTAGAACCAGGCACCAGACCCTCGGAGTTCAGCTCTGGCTGCGCCCATTCCTATGGCTCTGCCTTTTTGTACTTCAGATTCTTTCTCTTCTTGTTTATAAAATATGAATATAAATTTTGGCCTCACCAGACATGGCACGGCTATTCATGCCTCTGGTCTTAGCTTCTCAGAAGGGTGACATAGAAAGGTCGCAAGTTTGAGGCCAACCCAGGCAACTGTTGCTATTTTTTTCCTCATTTTTTAGTATGATTACAATAAACCTGAGAATGTTGTGCATATACATACTGAGTCAAGGATGTAGCTCAGTGACATGTGTGAGAGCCTGGATTCAAACCCTACACCCAAAAGAACAGCAAAAATGAACAAAAATCTAAGAGCCATTAAATTGAATATCAGGCACATTCAATCTGCAGCCAGCCACATTTTTTTTTGCCTTTGTTATTTTGAATGAAGAAAAAGGAGTAAATTTAAGATATATAATATAGTTAGTAAACATATATAAGTATTAAAATTTCCTTTCTGATTTTTAAATTTTAACATTAATTTTTTTTTTTAAAAAAAAGGGCAATAAAATGGCAGACCACAAGTTGGACATGCCTGGCTTACCTGATTCAGAAAATATCAGGTGGTTCCACCTTCTCTGGGTGTGTTTTGTAGTTCAGGGAGAGATAAGACAGAAAGATGGACAGAGGCTAACCTGCAGCACCAACCCTGATTTGGGCTGTGTTTTCCCTTCTTTGGATCAGCTGCCTGGAGAAGAGATTAGAGGTGGGATACACCCTACTGTAATAGGCCCAGCCACAGGTGGTGGCTGGTGGACTATAGCTGTGAAGTCTTGTAGCTGAAGAAGTAGAAATCATGAGAGAGTCATTGCAGAGTCAGAGTGGATAACCATTCATCAACCCTATGTGGAAGAAAAATTGAGGTTGGGGTGATTTCCAATTTGACCCCTGGGAGGAATGGTAGAGCCAACCACTGAAGAAGAAAACCCAGAAGGGGAGATAATAATGAGGTAGACTCGAAAACAGCCTCTCAGCTATGTTTCTTGGATCTGGGCCATTATGGATGGTTCCTCCCACTCTCACCTGTTGACTCGTGGTGATTTCCTTTCACTCACTTTCCTGGTGAGAGGTTTAGCTAACAATTAACTACAAGAAGAGAAGTACAACATGCCAGCTGAATTTTCCAAATGATTGCCCTACAGTGAAACATCAAGGCAGCATTAACACCATGAGGAAGACACAGGTGCATGCTTTCTGCACATTGCCCATGTAATTCATCTCTGGGCATGTGTCAGAGGCTAATAATCACCTACTGTATTTTTATGATTGTGTAGTGGGACTTAATAAGGGCCTTGCTGAAATAATTATCCTGCCTTTGAGCCCAGACTGTAGGTGTGGGTACTAGAAATCTACAATGAAGCTCTAGGAGCTCAAGGACAGATGAATACACGTTGAAACGTCTTTGCCAAACAGCTGGTGGATGTTTTAGGTAGGGGACCTTGTGAAGACTCTATTAGCCTTTACACAGAAGGCAAGGATTTCTGTTATAGAGGGACAGAGCTCCATAGGGAGCAGGGCTGGCCCGTCATCGTGTCTTTGATGAGCATGGCCCTGGGTCAAGCACACAGCTCAGAAGGGGCATGCTGGCTGGATTTGAGACTCCCATTGCTCCCCTCAAGTGTTCCATCACATTTGGAGGAACTACATCCACAGCATCAAGCAGCCCTGGGGTCTCAGATAACCCTTAATCTGTCTGAGGGTGAGATTACAAAAGGGTCCAGATGTAAGAGCCTATTTTTGGAGGTTGCAGAATCTCTTCTAACAAAGAACAATGGGAAGAGTGTTGTAAGAGGCAGTTTGTGATACTGTAACAGTTTATTGAATAAGTGATTGAAAAAAATTTAAAAAATTGTCTCCATGAACAATACTATAGGAGAACCAGATGGTGACAGAGGTGAGCAGTAATGCTCCAGGCTGATATCTCAGAAAGCATAGTTGAAGGAGAAGGACCTTCCCAAGAGTTTCGAAGTTCCAACATTAAATCTCATTGCTCCAGATTGAACCATGGAAACCCATGATCCAATGCGTATAGTCAGAGAAATGGAATACTCCAAATGGTTTCTGAGGTTTGTCAGTACTCCCCAGGGTAGAGAGCCACACTGGTTGTCTCTGGGTTTTGGTCTTGGTCTCTTGGTCTTCATATCTTGTGTACTTTCCTTTTCTTGAATGTGGGTTGGACTTCTAATGACTAGAATATAGTAAAAATGATAACATGCCTCTTCTTAAGTTACCAACAGACTGTGACTTCCATCTTGCTCACCCTGTCTCTTTTTCTCCCAAAGAGGTCTTTCTAAGGGAAGCACCGTGTTCGGGCCATCCTATGGAAAGATCCACACGGAAAGAAACTGAGAGCTCTAACCACAACACAGCAAGGACTGAGGGCTGCCAATAACTACATGAGTGAGCATAGAGGCAGACCTGCTCCCAGTTGTGTCTTGAGATGGTTATAGCCCTGGCTGACACCTTGCCCGTAATCTCACAGGAGATCATGAAGTATAAACACACAGGAAAGCCTGACCTAGGAATTCTGACCTGCAGAAGCTATGAAAATGTGTTGTTTTAAACAACAAGTAAGTGTTGGGCTAATTGGATATACACGACAGATAACTAATACAACCTAATAACCTATAAGGATGGGGACTCTTTTTACCAGATACCATGCCATGAAAACAGGGGAGGCAGAGCCTCAGAGAAATTCTAGACCTCAATATCAATGTTCATCGTCATAGTCAGTACAGGTTCTTTTAACTGAACATACAACCTTCAAAATATGAAAAGAAAGCATTCTTCTGACACCTTAGCCATAGGGTAAAAATAGACTTTCCTTGACCTAGCTTACAAGAAACTCTGCAAAGCCATACGTTAAATGCAATAAGCAGTGAGATCGTGGTGTAGGCGATGGTATAATCCTCTATTTGCTTCCTGGGAAGGAAACTGCTTACACCAAGTTCAAGAGGAGATTCTATTGCTTCAAGGCTATCTGCCTTGGATTTCTACTTTCCATTATATAAACCCTAAGGACTCCCAGTTGACAAGGACACTTTCTTTCTCTTGCTCAATAAACAAGATACTGAACAGACCAAAAAGAAGCTGAAATATCCATGAATCTCTTGCCAGAATATCATGTATTTGCATCTGGATTTTGAAATACTGGCTCTCACATCTTGATTAAAATTTTTCTTCCAAAATGCTTCTGAAGCAGCAAACTAAGGAACTTGTAAGCTCTGAATTGTTTCATGTATTCCAGTACCTGATGTATGGAAGACCAGCTTCTCATTGGCTCACTTTGTATCTCCACCTACCATGCCCTGCTCAGGGTAAATGTACCAGGAAAATCAAATATCTGAAAAGTATCAATCACCGGAAAGAGCAGAAGCTCAATTAAGTACTTAGGAGACGTTAGCTTGATAGCCATAATCCACTGGAACACAAATCTCTCCAAATGAATTATAAAAAGTTACAAAGTGCAGAGAAGTTAGGAAGTAAGTTGAAAACCAAAAGGATGAACATCATGGGTACTATTAATATTACTTAGGACCATGGAGAATATATTAGTTTATACAGCTACTACATAGTATGGTATTTGATGGATGCTATATAGCATGTAATTGATTTGTTGATTGAGTTTTGGAGTGATTTGATGTAATGGATATTATTATTGACGTTGAGAGATTCAGTCAATGTGTGTTTGCAGATTAATTGATGCCTAATAGGTTACTGGATACTTATGATCTTTCTGTAACATTGAGATCCTCACTAACCACATTCTTCATAGTCAGCTGGGCATATTTTTAAAAGATCTGCTCACTTGTAACTGAGGTAATTTTGTTTTCTGTTTTGCGTACAAGCTCAAATTTTAGCTATATTTCTAAATTCTGAAGGCATGGGGAAGAACATTGCACCTAATGAGATCCCTGAAGAGCGACAGCTGTGAACATTCCACCCGAGCTCCACGTTGCAAAGAATCTTGTCTTTCTCTGTATATTTCTCCCCTAAATCTTCAAAATATAAAAAATTTCTTAATATGCATTTGCATTCATTTTTCTAGACAACAATACTCTCACTAATGGCAAAAGGATATTTATCCAGCTCCAATCCATCAATTCCATGTATATTTTAGAAGTCTGACTCTCTTCAAATTCTCCCAAGTAGCCGAAGAAGCTCCTGAGTGTATGACCTGAATGTGGGAACGCAGAGGATGCAGCTGTGAACAGAGCACAAATTCCCTGCCAAGTGCAGTGTGGTACCCACCTGGACCTTGTCTTCTGGTAGGAGAATGGTGCCTCAGAACAGATGGGCAGAATGCTGCCTCAGTGCAGACGTGGGCTGGCCTGCTTGGCTTTGCCCTACATGCGCTGTCTCAAAGCCACGCTGGCCTCTGGTACATGATTCAGAAGTGTTTTCAGTAGCATGCAGCATCAAGTCCTTAGACTAGGCAGAAGGCTCCTGACTCTTTTAGTTTACTACTTCATCTCCCCATTCTACTATATGATCTGGGGTAAAGGACCAAAACCCCAAAGCTCTCACTTAGCTCTGTCTGACCTTGGCTTTTGATCCTGCAGCTATGTTAGTGCAAAAGATTCTTTGTGTCCTCACTATGAGTCTTGTAAATTCACTAGCTCCCAGGCGTGTCTGAAAATTCAGCGTATGTAGCTTGGACCTCAAGCTTAGACACCAACAGTTATCATGTAAGAAATAATCACTAGAGATTGGAACCTAATAATACTGAACTCACACTGTGCAACATTGTGGTGTGTATGTGGGAGGGGAAGATTTAAAACAACGCTGATGTATTTATGGGTACTATTGATATTAATGAAAATAAAGTTAAGAAATGATTAGCATTGACTATGGTGTGTGAACAACTGCATTAGTCAATTTTGCACGCTTGTAACAAAATGCTCAAGATTATCATCCTAAGAAGAAAAAGGCCAGGCATGGTAATCTCAGCACTCCGAAGGAGGAGGCAAGAGGATTATAAATCCAAGCCCAGTCTGGAAAATCTAGTGAGACTCTGTCTCAAATATATATATATATATATATATATATATATATATATATATATATATATATATATATATATATATGTGTGTGTGTGTGTGTGTGTGTGTGTGTGTGTGTGTGTGTGTGTTTTGTTTGTTTTTGGCACAGGGTCTTGCTTTGTAGTCTAGGCTATTTCTGAACTCACTATGTAGCTCAGGTTCAAAATTTTAAAAAATTCTAAAAGGCTACATATATAGATTAATATGAAGGCCCTGGGTTCAATCCCCAGTATAGAAATAGAAAAAATGAGAGAGAGAGAGAAGAGAGGGAGAAAGAGGGGGGGAGGGAAGAGAAAGAGAGAGAGAGAGAGAGGGTTTATTTTGCTCACAGCTTCAGAGGTTCCAATCCTTGGTCAGTTGCTCGATTCTGCTGTTCTGGGCCTACGGCAGGGCAGTCTATCATAATAGGGAGTATGTTGTTGAGCAGGTTACTTCATGGCAAAAAGAAAGAAGAGGATCTGGAATTCCAGGGTCTTCTTCAACAACACACCCCTGATGAGCTAACTTCCTTCCGCTTGGCCCCGTCTCCCAATGGTTCCACTACCACATCTTCAAAACAGGGCCATTTGGGGGACATTGAAGATCTAAACTATAGCGCAAACTAATTAATGAAGTTACTTATTCTTATCTTTTTCAAACACAGTCTAACTTTGGAGTATTTTAACTTGCAATGAAGACCCAAACTCTGAAATTGAACTACCACTTAGAGGTTGTGTTAAATTTCCCGAGTAACAGAAGCTCTCTTAATCTCCATTTTCTCATTTGTAAAATGCAAATAACGCAGTCATTGCCTCACTGAGTTGTCACTGGCATTAGATGAAGTGACAGATGTGACTAGGACATAGTATCTGGAACAGAGGAAGCATTTGGCTGAACTTTTAGCCATATATATATAATATGTGTGTATGTATTATATTTCTTTATAGTATAATACAGATGTTCAAAACAATTTTTACAGCTCCATCAGGAAGTAGCCAAAGCATTTATAAGGCTGTTCGCTATTTTTAAAAACTGTCTTCATATCTTAACAGTGACATTTCCAATTATTTCCTACTATGTAAATAGCATGACATTCTTACAAATAAATAGTACCCTTTTGTATAAACAGTTTTCTGGCTTTCACTGCAGCCCGGCGCAGCTCCCCTCAAATTCTTCTGAGAACACACTGGCTCGTTCCAGAATCAACCCATGCTGCGTTTGCTATTCAGACCAGATTATTACCAGGCAGTTGGAGGGGTCAAATTCCCACAGCCAATTTTCTATAAAAATCCCAAGTAATTGAAATGTGAGGAAGGTACCCAGTAAAAGTCAGGGTGAATAATTTAGCACAGTAGCTGTCTACAGCCTCTGTGGCAACATATTCAGAACATTTTATTAGTGGGTTGACTAAGCCGCTCTTGTCTCCAGAGCATCCTGGCTTCAGCCCACCCATCTCAGCGAGAGAAAGGACTAGTTAAATGAGCCACCAAATGCGTCTATTACGATCCCTTCTCGGATACCTGAGCCCTGCCGTCAATGTCCTATCGTTGCGCTTTCTCTGTTTTCCGGATGTGAACAGTGATCTCGTTGTACTTGTTGTCTTTCTAAAGGTCCCTGTTAAGAAATACCAGGACTGGTCACAGTGATCCCCAAACAGGGGCACTGTGTTTCCTGCCCAGCTTTGCGGATTATATCACAAGGGAACACTCATTTTCTATGATAGGGATAGGCTGTGGCTGTTTCTGGAAGCTAGCCATAAATCCTGTTTATGATTGATGTTTTTTTTTTTTCCAATGCTATGAGAACAAAGTTCCCACAAATAAATGCCCTCTACCTCTAGTCAGGCCTTGTAAACACAAGGGGCAGTAACCCAACTCCAAATGAGACCCCCCCCAAAAAAGGGAATTTGTTGATTTATGATATTTGCTGATTGGTAAAAATTCAAAGTTACAGAGTTGAATGAAAATCTGGATTAGAGTGATGTTCTCTGGCTGTGACACTGGGAAACAAATGACCCAAATTTAAAAATGTGTATGTCAGGGTCCATTTGGGTTAGATATTTAGAAGACCTCCAATACTGGAAAAGGGGAGTTGGAAGAAATACTGATAGACAAATTAAGACGAGAGCTTCCGGTGTTCTGTGGGTTATCCAACATGCCTGCTGGCTGTGGGTATTTAAGGGGCTATTGGTGGTGTAAAGCCTATGACCAACTGTTACTGTGCACTGAGTTGGGTCACCCCCTTCAAATTCCAATGTGACTCCATTTGGAGGACCTTAAAAGAAGGTGAGGCTTAAAGGAAAAAAAAGAAAAGAAAAGAAAACTGAGGCCCCAGCCCAATACCAGATTTTGGTATTTACATCTCCAAATAATGAGGGCTCTTTTTTGCCTAGGAATTCCAGGGTGAAGGGAGGGCTAAATCTGTGGTCAGAGATAAGTTTGGCATGATGTGCTTTGAAGGGCCCTAGAGAGATTTCCTTGTCCCCAGATATCTTCTATGGGCTTGTACCAAAAGAGGAAGAAAAGCTCCACGTTTCCCTCGCATCTGAGTTTATGCAGATACAAGTTAAACTACAGGTAACTTACCTAGGAGGATACGATGCTATTTTGCCTCTATTCTAAGATGCATATTTCCCCCATATTTGGATATTGCTGAAATCAAAGTGTGTTTTTACAATTAATGCAAGTAATTAATGTAATAATGCTTTTATCCCCTGAATATTAAATAGAATAAAACCACACAAAAGCTTGTTGACTGGATACCTGGGCCCCCAAAATACAGGTGCTAAGTCAAGAGGTCTTAGATATAATGAGAAGCTTGCATTTGAAATGAGCACTGTGGCTGATTCTGAGCAGGCAGTGCTTCTTCAAGAATCCGTAAGTCAGGATTTTCCTGATTTCTGGAAATATGGTCTTAATGGACATCGGTAGTGTGAGTTTGTGGAACATGTCTTATTGAATTCTTAGAAGAAAAGAAGACCAATATTCTGTAAGTAATACTTTATTTCACTACAGCTAGATAACACTAATCATTAACCTATGCCACAAGTCTTACCCTAAACCTTTTGAAGTCTGGAAGTTGAGTCCTGAGGCTTCTGGCCTTCATACAACTTCACAAACTACTCTCATCTACCTTCTGGTCTTATCAAGGCGAAGTTCCATTTTTGTTTCCAGTGGGGCTTAGTTTTCCATTTTTAGTCCCAGAGCCAAAAACAGAATTGCAAACTCCGGTTTAAAGCTTTTTCCCATCCCAGTTTAGCCTAGTATGTAAGAGCCCTCTGCCTTCGAGAATGAGGGTGGCCAAGCCTGCCAAGCTGCCTGCCACCACCATAACAACAGTTACATTTCAGCACCTTTTGCAACTTCTCCTGCAAGAGAAGTACCTCATTTGCTAATGAGACCCCATAGCCCTAGAAGTTTCTATGGCAAACCCCTGCGAAAGTATCTCCCACCGTATTCTTACTGCATACAGTGCCTCTTCTCAAAAAACCAAGTGTGGATCCTTAAAAGAAGGCTTTGCCTTTTCATTTTTTGATTGATTAACACAATTCTGACAGATTTTAAACAGCTGCTTCCTGCTTTTCTCAAAAGATTGGCACTGATGCAGCGAAGTAAGCTGGAGCCACCGACATGAAGCAAACTCAAATCTCTCAGGGTGGAACTTTTGCTACTGACTTACCCTTGGCCTGAGATCTCCAAATTAGGGCACACAACTCCATCACACACTGTCCCCACCTGTCCTGGATGGTGTCTGAGTAATGTCCATTCCTCTTGGGCTTCGGACATTAGAGTCATTGCTGTGTACAAGCAACTTACCAGTTAAGTGGCTATTTGACAAGCCAATTATGTTTAACACATGGTATGATGTAAATGTCAATATGGGAGTGGACTGAGAAAAGGAAAGAGAAAAGGTCTCTGATCATAGATCTGAGTTAGATGTCTGTAGAGCAGGAAATGTAGTAGTTAGGGGACCTGAGAGCTCTTTCAGGGGAAGTGTCAATGACACAGATGTCAATATTGGTTGCTTCCCATCACCATCCCATAGTCAGGATTAGCCTCTTGTCTTAGTTTCTTTTTCATTGCTGGGACAGAATATCCAACATCCACAGGTTTAGGGAGGTTGAAGTCTATTTGCGTGGATGAGCAATTGAAGATGGTAGACATGGTCGGGTCAGAGCGTGGCCTGGAGCCAGGGCCAGGGCCAGGGCTGGAGACAGCTCTTCACGGAAAGGCAGAACAGAACCAAGTCCTGGAGAAAAGGCGGAACCAGCATACACCACTCCAAGTCAAGCCCCAAGTATCTGGCCTCACCTCCCAACAGTACACGCTGTCCATACGTACAAGAGGCTTTTGGGGGACATTCCAGTCCCAAACCACAGTAACCCTGTTAAAAACTGTAACAGAGACAGATTCTGGTCATAGTTCCCCTGACACTGGAGAATAAAGAGGAACTTCTGCCTGCAGAGATCAGCGGAACCACTTCTTGTACCTTTGATACTAAGTGGACACACATTGGAGAAACCATAGGCATTTTCACAAGTGGCGCTAGAGAAACTGGCTAGCCACATGCAGAGGATCGAATTGGATTTGTATCTCCTATCTCAAACTAAAATCAAATCAAAGACCTAGACAAAAACAAGAACTTTGTAACTGATGCAAAATGACACAAGGCAAACACTTGATGTCACAGTCACAGGAAAGGATTTCCTGAACAAAACTCCAGTAGCATGGGAAATAATACCAAGAATCAACAAATGGCATTATATCAAATTAAAGAGCTTCACAGCAAAAATAAAAAATAATAATCAACAACACGAAGGCACAATCTGTGGAATAGGAAAAACATTACCAGCTAATAATCTGATAGAGAGCTAATAGATAAAGTATCTGAAGAATTTAAAAAATTAACCCCCCAAACAACTGAGCAAACGAACAAAATAAATACTTCTCAAAAGAAGTAAAACTGGCCTGTAAGTATAGAAAAATGTGTTTGCCATCTGTAGCCATTAGGGAAATGCAAATTAAAATAATTCTCAGGTTCCATTTTACCCCAGTCAGAATGACTGTCATTAGGAACATAAAAAGCAACAGATGCTAGTGAAAATGTGTGTGTGTGTGTGTGTGTTTAAGAATCCCTCTACATTGTTGGTAGAAATGTGAAGTAAACAACCATGGAAATCAACATGGAGATTCCTCAAAATAGTTGAAAATAGAAATTCCATTTGACCCAGCCATACTTGTCCTGAAAGAGGTAATGACGTCATACTCAAATGATACATGCATATCTGTGTTTGTAGCAGCATAATTTCCAAAAGCTAAGCTCCGGAAACAGCTTTGATGCTCCTAAACAGATGAATGAATAAAGAAAATGTAGTGTATACATACACTGTAAATAATTATTAAGCCTTAAAGAGGAATAAAATCATGTAATTTTTCAGGAAAATGATGGACCTTGAGACTATCACATTAACTGAATAATTCAGGCACAGAAAGAAATAATTCAGACACATGGTTTTTCTTATATGAGAAAAATAAAATATAAATACAAGAGTAAAATAAAGAAGAATGATTGGCAACAGACATAGGCTTTTTGGAGATGGGGAGAGGGTGGGAGGAGGTGCAGGGTAGAGAGAGGAGGTAAAGGGATCATTACAAAGGTATGTTATATACATGTACCAGGTACCCAAGACAAATGTGACTATTATGTTATGTATTATATACAGACACTAGTAAGAAAAACAAGAATAAAAGTTGGTGCATATTGAAAAGTTATGTATGGGTGGAAATTATGACTGCACAACAATGTGAACTGCTTAATTTCTCTGAATTGTACATGTAAAATGGTTAAAATGGTAAAGTTCATGTGCGTATTGCTCAAAAAACAGTTTTTAAACAAAAAGAAAAAAAGAAAATTAGTATTTGTGGTTACCACCATATGAGAATTGATTCAATAATTGTTTTAACTTTTGAAGTAGACAAGGAATCATTCTTTGGTTTGTCCGCCAAAAAAAAAAATAAAATAAAAGGAATAAATCAGAGAGGGTAGACACTGGAACCTTTTGGAGATGCTGGGTTTGCTATTCTAGGAAAATGGAAGAAAAGTAGTAGTCAGCACACTATTTCTGAAGTTGGACTCTCTTCTTCCTCCCCATAGGTTATTCCAGGATGGAGAAAAATTCCCTAGAAAGGCAATTCAGACACTGATAGTCAATAGGAGAATGAAATGATATAGAAAGAATATTACCAAAAGGGACCTAGAAAAAAATAGAGATTAGGCTGGAAGATGCAGGATGATGGAGGAGACAGAGGTCCAGAGATTTGGGTTTAGAATCCAAATCTAAGATAATCCAAATCTAATCCAGAGACAGGGAATGAGTGACTGTTTTCTCCAAGTCTAGAGAGAACCACCTCAGGATTGGTGACTTCTACTTGGGGATGATGGTGCCTGCAGTTTTAGGACTATCTGTAGGGTGCTCAAAGGGCAGCAGAGTGATCTTAAAAACCAGAAGGAAGTGATGTACTTAAAATATATCTCTCCTGGTGAGGCAGACCCTCAAGGGAAGAGCAGTAGTTGAGCCAGGCCTGATGGCCCAGGCCTCTGACCCCAGCATTCTGAGAGGCTGAGCACAACTTCAAGCACAGCCTGGGTGACTTAGTGACTTAGTGAGACCCTGGATGTATTCCAGTGTGAAGACTCTGGGCTGGATCCCCAGTTCTCCCTAACACACATACAAGGATCATGGGGCAGATGTCAATAGGGAGAACAGGAAAGTAGAAGTTGGATGAATTTTATTTCTGTGGGATGATTCTTAATCACTCAAACTGTTCAGCTCTGAGTTATAGTTGAGTGTGACCATGGACATCAAACCATAACAGTTGCAAATTCAACCAAAACATAATTTTGTAGATTTCTAAAGAAAAATTGGGTATATAATTAAGGATAACATCTCAAGCACTGAAACCAGACAGTAAGTGGTTAGGCTCCTAGTAACTATCTTGTTTCTATATCGTCTCCTTTGCGGGGCTACGACAAGGATGGCTGACCACCTCCTCATCTCACACTCCGATCACTTCAGGACCACAACCTGGCATGCTAATGTACCTCATCGTTCACCTTCTGCTGCTTGCCCCAGAAAGCGGAATGAGAGGCTCAGCTGCCCAGTGTGAGGTACACAGTTCCATAGCCTGGTGCTTCAGGAGAAAACAGTGTAGACCCACAACCTGCAGAGAATCTTTCTTTATGCTGGAGAGTTTAGTAAGACACAAGGACCAGGCCACCACTTGGAGAATAGGAAGTAGACATCAATGGCTACCAATTTGAATTTAAATTCCTCACCAGCCTAGGAGGATGGACATTCAAATAATTTAAAGGAAATAAAGAAACGCAATTACCTTTGCACAATTGAACACAGAGAGCTAAGATCAATGTCTGGTACATTCATATATAAGTATGTAGTATGTATACATGTGTGCATGCACACAGATGCACCCTCGCTGTTTATTCTTTCTTCTTCAACTCAATTTATTTCAGCACTTATTTCACAATAATTCAGGGGAATTCAAGCAGTGTTGACTATTTCCACATTCCGATAAGCACTTGTTAGTGCACAAGCAGGTCGTAACTCATTACTCACAAAGCACAGCCGCCAGCCTGGGCAACGCAGCAAGACTCTATCTCAAAAAATAAAATTTAAAATGGAAGGGGATGAAACCCAGTTGGAGAGTGTCTGCCTACTTTGGAAAAGGCCCCGAATTCAATCTCCAGTACTGCAAAACAAAAACACAAAGAAACCTGCAAAAACAAATGAGAAAAAAAGCACCATTTTTTAATTGGAAAACAGGCAAATGATAGAAGTTTCATCAAAGAGATACAGGCGACACATAAGCATATGAGAAGATATTCAATATCATTAACCATTAGACAAAGGCAAGTTAAAGCCACAATATCAGCATACACCTTTAGAAAGGCTAAAACAAACATTTTGACAACATCACATGCTGGCAAGGACACAGAGAAGCTGGGCCATCCACATGTTGCTGGTAAGAACGTTCAATGTTCCTGCTTTGGAAAACAGCTCTGCGGTTTCTTAAAAAACAACCAAACAGATCAAACATGTGGTCAGTGACATGTGACCCAGCAACTTTAGTCCTGGGCATGAATCCCAGAGAAATGAAATCCTACGTGAAAACCTGCATGTGAAATTCTCAGTTGCTTTAGTTTTAAGAGCAAAACCGTCTAAAAGACAAAAATATCCATCAACAGGTGAATGTTTAAACAAATTGTGGCACACACATACCGCTGGACGCTACTCAGAAGGAGAAAGGAGCAAATTACTGATACGTGCAACAACTTGGCTGAAAACCCAGGGCGCTACGCCGCTGATGTCATTCTGGAGCTGTAGGATGGACTCCCACCCAAGGTCGCTGCAAGTGTCGATACTGATGATCCGGCATTCAGACCGAGAGGCTTGTTCCTCATAGAGGAGGTTCTCTGTGAACAACTGAGCAGATTTCACAACCAAGTCTAAGAATGGCTTGAAACAGCAAGGGAAGGAAGCTGGCTTGAGGGCTGTTTCGTGGTTACGGACTGGGGCAGGGGTACATGTTGGAATTTCCCACCACTGCCTAAGGAGGGAGAACTCAGGCTATCTTATCAGCTTGCCCAGAGGTGGAGCGGAAAGCAAAGAGGGAAAAATAAGACTTAAAACCACCAGCAAATATCAACAAGTGAAGTCAGGCCTTGTTACGTATGACATGTGATACATCCACTTGCGGAAGATATTTACAATGATAAAGTTTTAGAAATAGAGAACATATTTGCTAGTAGTTGCTAGAAGGCAGGAACGGAATGGGGAAAACGCGAGGCAGGTGGGCTAATGCGGGATCCTTGTGGTGGTGGGATTGTCAGTATCTTGACTGTAGTGACACGTACACAAACCAACGGATGTGATCCAATCGCACAGGATTTATACACATGTGGCACACACGTAGCTGCAAATAAAGTGGGAAATCTGAAAAATAGGAATGGACTGAATGGATTAGGACAAAGTCAACGTCCTGACCATAATGTTATACTACAATTTTAATGTTGAGAAAAATTCAAAGATTGGGCAAAAAAATACAAGGATCTGTCTGTGTTATGTCTTAAAATTGCATGTGAAAGGCCAAGCATAATGATTCATACCTGTAATCCTAGCGCCTAGAATGCCGAGACAAGAGGATTGTGAGTTCAAGGTCAACATGGACTATACAACAATACCCAGTCTCAGAAAAAAAAAGCAAGTAAATATACCAACCATGTAAATTAAATTTTTTAACTTTAAAAAATGGTTAGGTCAGGGGACATAGTTGATTGTGTATTTCACAACACTTTGAAGTGGGAGAAAAAAGAGTGATTAGAGATTCTCAACTGAACCAACCAATTCATTGTCACTACCAGAACCTCATAAAATCATCTTCAACAGTGTCACGGCCAGGTAAGGGTCAGTCATCATAATCACTATTAGAATGAATAGCTTGGTAAATTCTATAAAAATCTCAAGAAAATTCTTCTAATAATTTGAAAACTTATCATGTTTATGATATATGAATTATTAGCAAAAGTTTCACCTAGGAATTATCTAGTCACATCTATGTAGTAAAGTCATCTACAATTTTTTCAGTCTTATGATTTTCAATGAAACATTTATGAGAACATTCCCTAAAAGAAGAGGCTTGCTGTGTTGCCAGAGGGAGTCATCAAAGCCTGAAATACCTGAAAAATCTGTCCAAGTGCTGCATTAAAAGTCAAAATCCATCTACACTCATCACAATATAAAAGCATTTCTTTTGGTGATAAATTTTATGTGTTTTACTATAATTCAAGAGAAGAAAGAGATGACCTATGTGATGAGTTAAAAATATCAAAGTAACAGTAAAGATTATTTTATCTTGATTACATGTTAAAATTGTGGCTTTTGGGACATCTTTGTTTAAAGAAAATATATCATTATATTCTAAAATATTATTTTTAGAAAAACTTTTTAAAAATTATGTAAAAAGCTAAGTAATTTGAGCATCCTACTGTGACATGCGTAGCTATAATTTTTCTAATATCTTCAGATTAAATCTTTTAAAAAATACCAAAGGTCAAAACTCATAACTGAGTCTTTGCTTACAATAGTCCTTTTACCTGGAAACTTCTGCTAGCTTTCCTCCCCATGAACATCTCTCTATCCACCAATTCGTCCCATATAAAACACTTCTTCCACAATCCATTCTTATTCCCCGCATCAGAATCCGTTTCCTCCTTGCCTGTCTCTTATACATACCTCTATTTCCATCATTGTCCTCTCTCTTAGATGTGTCAGTCTAAAAGGGGATATGTACACACGCACAGTACTTCAGGTACTCCAAAGGCTGAGGCAGTGTGAGGGCTCATTCAAGGTCAACCTGAGAAACTTACTGAGACCCTGCCTCAAAATATAAAGACAAAAAAATGTTAAAGAGCTGAGGATACATCTCAGTGCTTCCTAGGTTCAACCCACAATGACATGTACACATAAAGTGCACACACACACACACACACACACACACACACACACACGCAAATAGCATGTGTATGGTGAGTGCTTGGTGACTTAGAAACATGGTGTAAGGCTGGAGGCTTGGATCATCTACCCTTCTCCCCATTGGTGGTCTCATTCACTCTCATTGTCTCAAATAAATATTATTCAAATGGTAAGGCCTCTCTAAGGTGTGGCCTCCTCCCCGTCCTTCCCTTAAACTTCAGACTTACATATCCAAGTGCTTGCTCAATGTGTGCACTCACTTGACTAAGAGACATTGTAAACTTAAAAACAGAATTCTTCACTCCTCACCTTACCTGAAACTTGTCTTGACTTCTTGACTTTTTAATCAACAGTGCCATATTCCACCCTTTTGCTCCAGTCAGAAACATCAAGGATATATCTTAGACTCTGTTTTCTCTCACACTGTTCCTGTGTTCAACTCATTAGAAGTTTTCTCAATCCTTCCTCCTAACCCATCCCCAATTCACTGTGGGTCTAATCAACACTACTGCACACCACACTGTGGTAGTAGCTTCCAAATTAGTTCTACCTTTTGTTTTACATCTTACCAGCCTGTTCCCCACATAACCCCCAGTGATCTTGTTAACAAATCATGTTACTTGCATGCTTAAGGAACCTTTGCAGAAGAAAAAAGCCCAAACCTTCACCCTGAATTCAAAAAGTCCCTGCTTACACCTGCTTACATCTTAGACTTCATGTTGATCATCACCCTCCCACACTTTCTCCATTCTCTGGCCTTTCTGTTCCTCAAATTTCCAGTCTGTTCAGACCTTCTGGTCTTTGCTGTATGGTCTCATCTTTTAAGAACTCTTTTCCTTCTATTATCCATTGCTTTCTCCTTATTCTTGACATTTAGATCTCAGCTTCAATGGTGTCTAAGTTCCTTTCACATCACTGGGACACAATATAAGAGAGGAAAGGTGTATTTTAGCTAACAGTTTAGAGGTCTCAGACTACTTGTGTTAGACCAGCCATGGCAGAGGAGTTTGGGGAATAAGGAACAAAAAAGCTGCTAATCTCATTGTGGCTGGAAAGCAGAGCAAAGAGGTGGAGCCAGTGAAGGAAATACACCCTTCTAGGCCACGCTCATCTCATGGTGGCAAGGAATCAGAGAAAGAAGAGAGCAAGAATTCAACTTTCCAGGCTACCCCCCAGGGACCCACCCCTCTACCCAGGCCCCATCTCCTAACGGCACAGAAAATCGCTGATGCACTAATCTACTTGTTCCGATTGGTCCCCAGGATCTGATCACCCTCTAAAGACATGAGGCTGTTGGAGGACATTCCAGATCTAAATCACAATAGATAGCATCTCCTCAGAAAGGCCACCTAATCTAAAATTAATACTGTCACCCTCTTGCCCTCCTCTAGTTACAAAAATGGCATTTTCCCTATGTTTGTTTGACGTGGTAAAGTACATATAACATAAAATCAACTATTTTAGCCATCTTTATGTATCCAATTTTGTGACCTTAAGCACATTTACAATGTTGCATAGCCATCAACACTACGCATTCTCAGTACTTTTATTATGTCCCAAAACTGAAATCTTCTACCTGCTAAACAAGAGCTACCTTCCTACCATCCTTACCCCCAGTTCTTTGAACTTCTATGGTGCATTCTGTCTCTATTAATTTGATATTCTAAGCTCCTCATACAAGCCAAAACATACAACATTTATTCTTTTGTGTCCAGCTTACTTCATTTAGCATAATGATTTCAAAGTACACATATATTTTAGAATGTGTTAAAACTTTATTCTTTTTCTAATAGAACAGTATTTTGTTGCATGAACACGCCACATTTTAGTTATCCACTCATGTTTCAATAGACACTTGAGGTTTTTGGCTATTTAGGTTATGAACATTAGTGCATAAATATTCATTTAATCCTTGCTTTCAATTGTTTATCTATTGGGAAGTGAAACTGCTGAACCATATGGTAATAATGTGCTTAATTTTTTAAGACAGCACCTTACCATCGCATGGAATTGTTACAATGTGTTTGTGAAGTACACAGGAAGGAAATCTTCGCAAGAGTGGGAACCACACCTGTATTTCCATTCCTACATCTTCAGTACCTGAAAGAATATTTGGTACCTGATGAAGATTCAAAAACTTTTGGAAATCCTGAGTAAAGTAGTTCCTCAACATTTGTTCAGGTTATTTTCTCTTCTTATTTTGTTTTCCTTAAATAGATTGTGGATTCTTTGAAGACAATCACAGGTCTTCACTTACATAAACTCAGCACTCAGTGCCTTGATGATACTTGGTAACTCATTGTTGAAGAAAATCCCCACTTGTTGCTTGTAGTTTGGCATTCACTTGAGAGACTTGAGCTCATTATTCACTAAGTAGAATGGGAGAGTTTTTTTCTGGTTATTTTAGCAAACGACTAAAAACACTCAATGAAACATGTGAGGCAGTTTCCTACCTGGGCATCTCTGTTTCTTGTTCTCTTTTCCCTTCAATTTATAGATTCTAGAAGTTGTCAGAACCAAAGCTGAAAGAAGCACAAACAGCTGATAAAACCTGTTAGATTACCTCATCTACCTCTGGGAGTTGAGGCACACTATCTGGGCTTGACTAAAAATCAATTAGGATTTGAACCTTGAATTCAGACAAAACACAACTTCTGATTACTTAGGTGTTCTTAAATTTTAGGATCGGTTAAAGTTTTATTTTTTAAATGAGTTCCAAATTAATTTGAGCCTGCTGTTTGATGTATACATGTTGTATATGGTAAATAACATATTTTCTACCCTATATAACATATATTAAATTATACACACACACACACTATTTCACACACTATTTATTGCCTTTAAAGTGTAATCATTTGTTACCTGTCAGAGATGAAAAGACCCATTTGAAACATGCCCAAACAGCACTTGGAATGATTTCTATTTTTTTTTCTCACCAAAACCTGCCAATCTTCTTTACTATTTAGAAAGTTTTTCATTTCATCCAGCAGTATCTGATGCCAAGAGATTGAGAAGAACCTTCTAGAATCTCAAACTGGCAGACTCCAAAAGACTGCCAGAACATGGGAAGTGACCCCAATCACTAATTTTCCCACTTACTCTCACCTGTTCTCCCCCATCATCTCCTGCCCTCTCTGTTGAAATCACCAGCCTCTACACAACTCCTGCCTCCACATTCTGCTGCCAGTGTGATGCCTGGAAAACAGCCTCATGCCACCCATCTTTGATTATGGAGCCCAAATCACCTATCCAATTCTGCATCTCCCTAAATTTAAAGATCTTCTAAGACTTTCTCACCATCAGGGTTCTACCTTGGGCTATGTTCACTCTGATGGGAATGTGATTCTTGGACTGGCTTTGCTCACTTAGAAAACACTAGCTGACTTGTATGTGAGTGTTGTTTGTCAAAAAGGAACTCTGGTTTCAGAAATTTGGCAAATGGTACAACAAGAAGAGTAGGGAATTGTGAAAATTACCAGACACGCCTTAAAACTACACCCCAAATATGCTATCAAATCCCCAATTTACAATACGCTCTTACTTATTTAAAAAGTAGTTTATGTATTAGTTACTTTGGTGTTACTGGGAGAAAACACCCAACTGCAGCAACTGAAAAGAGGAAAGTCTGTTTTTCACTCTGGCCTCAGAAGGTCCATGCCATGGTCAGCTGGCTAAAGGACAGAAATGGCATGGTGGAAGGACATGAGAGTGGAATGTTATGTACCCCAGAGCAGCCAAAGAAAGAGAGAAAAGAGAAGAGGAGAGGAGAGAAACCAGGAACAAGAATACAAGGATAGACCTTTCCATGTCACAACCCCAGAGCGCTACCTCCAACCAAACCCCCCTACTAACCGCACATTCATTTACTACACTCGTCAATAGATAGATCCGCTGATGATGATTGCACCCCATGATCCAATCACCTTCCAAACACATGAGGCAACCATGTGGAGACAATTTAGATCTAAATAATAACAGCTAGCTTTTTTTTTCAGTTGATGACATTCTTCCTACCTCATGGACTAGAGTGGGCAGGTAAGAAGCGAGGGATGAGGCAGGTCTTCGTGTTTCAGTTGTCAAATCAGGGGAAGATTTATCAGGGCAGAAGATGAGAGTCGAGAGGCATGAAAGACAGATGGAGAAGCCAAACAGGAATGAGAAACCCCAGGCAAAGTTTTATCTGTTGTCCCTCCTCCCCAGACAACCGGATTACACGCTACCCAGCCTCACTCCCACCCCACTTTCTGGTGATGTTGCTACTACTTACAAAATACCCTGGTGAAAATGTGCACAGACCAGAAGAGGCAGTCAGAGCTTCCTATGCAGGCCAGAACACTCCCTGCCCCAGGCCTTAGTAGTTTTGGTTTAATGATAGGGACAAAAATACCTCCAAGATGTCCAAAAGAAAGGGCAGAACAAAGGCCATTTTCATCCTATCTTACACTTAAAGTCTAAAATTATTTAGGTCAAGAGAAGATGCAAAGAGCCTCAAAATGACTGACACATGCTGGGTACCCAATTCATGTATGTTGACTGAATACAGAAATATGTAAGTAGGTAGGCAGGTACATATGTTTGCAGGTAGGTGGGTAAATGCAGGGATGTATGTAGGTAGATAAAGGTAGGTAGATGGGTATACGGATGGATAGATTTGTGAATTATCCAGACAGACACAAATAGAAGAGATGGGAAGACAAGTCAGCGATAATCTGGTAAACACTTAACAGCCAGGTCTCAAACAAACAAAACAAAAAAGGCTTGGTTTACAATAGTTGCCAATTTGATTTTCATAATGTATGTACTCCCACAATAGCAAATGTCAAGCTGTTGCTAGAGGCGAAGTTGGGAAGAGCTGTTGTAGCACCCCGCTGAGCAGGTTAGATGGGTAGATGAGTGAATGGATGGGTGAATGGGCAAATGAGTGGACACATGGATAATTGATGGGTAACAGGAAATTCCCACAATTCATTGCTTTTTGGTCCACTCACCTGCATCTGTTCTAGGAATCTCTATGACCACTAGTGCCAGTTACTCACTAAGCCAAGTCCACAATGACCCAGAACCACTATGGGAAAGGCAAGAAGGAGGCTCTCGGCTAGTCCTAACACAAGCCCCCTCATTGTGATGGCTGCCATCCCATAAATATCTATAAAGAAAAAAATAGAGAATGTGTTATCTGTCTTGATGACAGACAAGAAATCTGAGGCATAAGAATGATCAAAGCATCCAGCCAGTGGTTTAGGAAGGCCCTAGAATCCAGGTCACTTAGTATCTCGTCTGGTACATTCTTCTACAGCTGGCCTTGCTGCCATGTTCCCAGAGCTAGCAATAAAAGCAAATTTCATTTGTTCAATTATGAATCATCTAGTGGCAAGTTGGAAATGTTCCCACTGATGTGTTGCCTGTTGTCTTGAAAAGAGCACAGGTCAATCAAATTAGCAAACATACAAAATCTCCGTGTAAGTGACGGCCCTTTTCCTCACTTCAGCCTCCTCAAGGTCTCTTTTCCTCCAACAGGGTGCTCTCTTTATTCCCAGGGGTTTTTGGTCAAGGTATTTGGAGAGGCAGAGACAGAACATTGGTTTTCAGACAGGAAGACAGCACTAAAAACCTCCATTCTGGGTGTTAGGCAATTTCTTTTCCAATAGGACTATGTTATAGGTAAAACCATTTTACTGTGTGAATAATTTTATCCCTTTTTTCCACAAATATTTACTTTAAACGGGACATACCAAAAATAGCCCTCTCCAACAGTGGTGCTGCTGGTGTTACCAGTAGGTCAGAGGTCTCTCCAGCTGGTCACGGCTGCCCACTCCGATTACAAAGCCAGTTTAGTCCCCAGAAGGGATGTGGAGGGGATGAAATGGAACACTCTGGGAATTGTCACTGATCTCTCTGACAAGGACATTTTTGCTTGATTGAAAGATAAGGGGAGAATAAAAAATAGTTCAACAGAAGTCAGAAGAGCTTTCATATTTTCTGAAATTACAACCAAAATTGGTAATACACAGTTAACAGGAAAAAAATAAAAAGAGTTAAGCATGACCTGGGTATCTGATTTCTCCTGGGTTGGTGCCGAGTCCCAGATTCTCTCTCTTTCGGCTCTTTGAGGCTGTTTGCTCGTGTCTCATTTCTTCTCCCCACATCCAGACACTGTGGTTGCTTTTCGTAGTTCTTGGCTCTCACCAGAGCGGGTGGAATGCACAGGGCTGAGAAAAGCCACCGCTTGGAGCTGAGCGCAATCTCTGCCAGCCTGTACTGGGGATGTTTCTCTCTCCACCCACTGCTCCCTTCCAGCCTGAGAGGAGGATGCCAATACCTCATGTCAGTGGCCGGCCTGACCATCCCTTGTTGCCTGCCCCATGGGCCAATTTTCTTCAAGCTGTCTCACAAGGTTTGTTACTAAATCTTCTGTGATTCTAGCACTACTGCTGCCAACAAATCTGAGACAGGGATAAATATTTCACTGGCACAAGTTGGCCGATGGCTCGGTCTGCGTCACTAAATTTCGACTAGAGGTTTTTATTAAGATGTTTAGTTCCTAAAGCCAGCTAATTTGCCAAGTTGAAGAATTGAACCACTTGTCTCAGGGAGACGGGAAACTCTTTAATTCTTTGATACACCTTAAACACCAAACTGGGCCATATGCTAAGAATAACCTTGACTTTAAAGGGACCCAGGAAGTCTGGCCAACCTATCTCTGGCCTTTGGGATTTTCCCTCCCAAAAGCCAAAATAGCAAAGCTCAGCACTGGTTCGTTTCTTGTAAATCTTTGGCAAAGTGGCAATGCCTTCATGTATGTAACTCAAAGCCATAAACATAATGTTAAAAATGTGGTTAGTACTGGGCTTGAGCAGGAACTAGGAACAGGGAGTTAGAAATGCTATAGTTTAGAACAAAACCTAGGGGTGGAGGGTTTACTTATATTAAATGGAATTGCTGTGAGGAATCAACACCATGCAGTCTCTGTCCCCACTCATGCTCTTCCTTAATTGACTCTACTGAAATGTGTTTAAGCAACAAGTAAACTTTCCTATTTTAAGGTGAGTTGGAGGTAGGTGGAGCCAAGACCATTCCCACATTCTGAAATTAGCTAGAACTCAGAGTCTCACATGCAGTTTTTTTTTTAAGCTAAGTACTTTGGGTCAAGATGTATTACAATGACACAGTAAGGCCCATAACCACATTAAAAAGGGAAAAAAAATAAAGCAAGAATAGCCTTTTTCTCTTCTTTCCTTATTTAAGTTTTTGGCAAATATTTTTTAAAATGGCAATTCTCTAATGTGTGTAATTCAAATTTAGTTAGTACAGGGAGTAGGCAGGAATAAAGAGAAAGGGATTAACAATTCTATAATTCAGAATATATTATTTTCCTTTCTCTTTTATCTTTTTTGATACAAATTCTCATATACTCTCTCCCACTGTGTGAAAAGTTACAGAGAACATTCTCTTTTCCCAGTGACAAAAATGGAACATGTGTGTAATGCATAGTGTGTGTAGCCCCTGTGAAACAGACCATGTCCTAATCTCTGGAATTTGTGACTTTGACCATATTTTGAAGAGAGTCTTTGCAGACACAATCGAATATCTCAAGATGAAGAGATCATCTTGAATTATGAGGGTGGGTCCCATAGCTAGTGGCAAGTGTCTTTACAAGATGCACACACAGGAGAGAGAGAAGGAAAGGAAGAATGTAATTATGGGAAACAGATTGGTGTGAAACTACCAGAGGCTAAGAGAGGCAAGGAATAGATCTGTTCCAGAGCCTCTGAAGGGAGCTAAGCCCTACACACACCTTTGTTTCAGACATGTGACCTTCAAAACTGCGAGAGGATACGTTTTTCTAAGCCACACTATTTGCCGTCGTTGGTTACAGTAGCCCTAGGGCACCAATACAATGTGGGTGCTATTCCTGCCCAGAATGTTCCTTAAAGGCATTGAGCCCAAAAATTTTTAGTGAGGGTTGGTCTCAAAGGCACTCTTGCCTAACATCTACCAAGATTCCAGACTCAAAAGCCCGGCAAAAAGCATGTTGCTTGCACAGTCCGGGTTCAGGAAACTGCCCACATCAGTTGGAATAGAATGAGAACCCTTCCAAAATTCAAGTTCCCAGAGAACTTGCAAACGGAACTTAAGAACAGCTGTCTCAGGATATTAGTTGTTTTTTTTTTTTTTTCCTGCACATAATGGTACAGCCTAAGTCTAAATAAAAGCACATAATTGTGTAATCACCACCAAAACCAAGATGTATTTTCAAAAAGTTTCCTTGTGCTCCTTTGCAGCCAATGCCCTGACCTTCAGCCCAAGCAAACATTGTCTATTTCTGTCAATCGTTTTGCCCTTTCTAACGTCTTATATAAATGGAATAACATATGATGCAAGCTTGTGTGTTTGGTGTCTTACACTATGATCGTGCATTCAAGATTCATTCTATCATTGCAGGTATCGATGATGTTGAGTAGTATTGCTTTGGAAGAACATCCAGCAATTTTCCTAGCCAGTTTATTATCCCTTTTTAATTTTTTTTTTTTTTTTTGTGACAGGGTCTGTCTGAACTGCTGAGACTGGCCTGAAATGTGCAATTCTACTGCCTCAGTTTTCCGAGTAATTGGGGTTACAGACAGGAACCACTACACTAAGCTTAAGAAATCTCTGCCCAACCGAAGATTATCTTCTGTTTTTTCTTTTACTAATGGAAGTTTTTACAGTTTAAACTCATACAATGAGATGTAAGGTCCACTTCAAGGTAACTTTTGTATAATAGACAAATTTTGAGGTTTATTTCCAAGATAGAGATCCAGTATTTTTTCTGCACTATTTTTTAAGACATTGTATCTTGCCAAGGAATGACACAAAATGAATGGACAGTATGTAAATGGGCCTAAGATGCCTTTCCAGTGGCCTATGGATCTGTGTTTTCATCAATACATGGTCTCTTGATTACTATAGACTTATTAGAAGTCTTGAAATCAGACAGTATAATTGTCCTGATTTTTAAAATCTTTCTCAGATTTGTGGCTCTCCTAGATTCATTACATTTTCATATAAATTTTAAAATATAATTATAAATTTTTACAAATGGACCTATGGAATTTTTTATTAAAAGGAATTAAATTTATAGATTATCTCATGGATGATGGGAATCTAAACAACACTAGATCTTCCAACCTATGGACATGATCTCTTATTAAAATACAGAATCTATTCTTAACTTACAGAACTCTCTCCCTATTCAAATCCCAGGATCAGTTGAGAAAGATCTCCTACACCATGAATTGCAGAACAAAATATTTGTGATTTAAAGAAAAATGAAAGTGATTAAAGTTCTTTCCAAAGCTGACTGCAGGCTGAATTGTTTGACCACAAATCAGCTGTTGTCATGTTTTGTTCTTTGAGCCTCATAATTAGTATCTTGGTAGTGTTACCAGTGACTATGGCTCAGTTAGCCAATGCCAAGCAGCCATTGTGAATCAGATCTCCTTCGCACCTTCAGGGAAAGCAGTCTGCTGTGCAGAGGCTTTGATTTCCTAAGTACAAGGCGTTGACTTATTTACCTCCAGATGAGTTCCTGGCACCTTCTCTCATCCTCCAGCTGAAAAATATGTGCTGAGATCATGTGACCTGGGCAGGATAAGAGAAGGGGAAGGCGGATTCTGGAGTTTCATAGACAACGAAGGCAGATCCCACAAGAGGCGCTCTGAGCTACATGGTGTAGGCAGCCCAAACATCTGAGGAAGTAAAGCTGGAGGCTAGAGTAGAGTTAGGAAGCAGATCAAAGGAAACAATTGCTCCCCGGTGGAACATTGCTCAAGTGAAGCTTTTTGAATAGTTTTGAAAATAATGTTACAGATTTTAAAGACCTTTATCTTTTTTTAAAAAACACTAGCCTGACTTTTTCTTCGACATCTTGTGTTTAATGAGCAGTTGAAATACTGTGGCTAGACTGAGAAAAGTATAGAAGGTAGTTGTATCAGTCAGGACAGGTCAAGATACAGTTTCACAAGGAAAATTCCTCCAAGCTTCCAACAGCTTAAAATAGCTTCTTACACATATGAAGTCTGTGTGTGGGCTAGGGTGGGTGTCCTCCTTTGACAACTCAATTACCTAGGCTTCTGCAGCCTCAAGGCATCTCTGCATAAGCACACACTTCCATGCACATCAGTGATAATCACAGTTGGTGAAAAGTCTGTGCCAGATCACATACAAACATTTATTTTTATGCTCATATTTCACTGGTCAATGTAAATCACATGACCATGCTCAATTTCAAGATGATGGGAAAGAAGAATTCTCTGTGTACCAAGAGATAAAGGGGAACATTAATAACATCTACCACTGTAGCCAAAGAGAGACATCAATTTGTGTGCTCTGAACTTCAGGAAAAAAATGGGAGAAACCTTACTACCCCCTTTCTAGCATGATACCATATCCACCATCTTCTTGGTTGCTAAAGGTTGAGGTCAAATCTACAAGATGGCCAAAGGTGCCAAGCTTAGGTGTTTATTCCCTTTATAATATAAGCTGGCCATATCTCTGAAACAGGCAGCAAGATGCGGACATCAGAGAAAAGAAGACATATGAGAAGTGAGGGGATGGAATAGGCTAAATCTAACTTTGCTAACTTCGCTTGTTTCTATGACTTTCAACAAAGCCAATCAAGGTAGAATCCACCGTATATCAATGACGATTCACCAAGTGCCATAAGGCAAGGGACGACTGTGATGTTCCCACCCTTATGGAACCCAGAACCTAGCGAGCAAGGCAGACTAGTGAAAAGGTGATGATTTCAGTGATAGCTGTGCAGACAGAATATCAAACCAGAGACTCTCTGGGGAAGAAAGTACTTAGATTTGAAATATATCACCATAAATTAAAGAAAAAATCCAAAAAACAATTGTAGAGTTCCAGGGATCCAAAGCAGGGCTTCACATATACTGAGAATGCCTTTTAACAGGGAGCTACACAAAAGCCCTAACTTCTATTTTGAGAACTTGGTACAGGCACACCATCCCAGCACTGTTCTTCAGGGTTTCCACCCAACCTGACGTGTTTCCACACAAGCAACCACTGCAACTCCAGGAAGGTCTCTCTGGCACGTACTGTTAGGGTGACGGGACTGAGGTTTCGGGAAGGGAAGGTGACAGGGGTCATGGAGGGCAGTTGCTCCAGAGCTGCAGCTAGTGAAATGGAACAAATTACCAGACAGAAGGAAGAAATGAGAAGAAACAGGAAACAACTTAGAGGAATGACCGGGGGCAGCAGGACCAAAGGCAAAGGCGAGGCAGGCAGTAGGTGGTTCATGCAAGCCTGTGGGATTTTCGAGTCAAACTGCCTGAATTGCCTTCTTTTAACTTGTTGTTTTAATAATTTAAACAACCTGTTAAGTAAGATTGGTGTTTCTGTGCTCTTACATATTTTATACAGTAATTGTTCAAATATAGAAGTTAATTTTTTTCTGCATAAGAGGTATAAACAGTCCAGAGCTAGCATAGATGACTCCCAGCAGGGGTCCCTAAACGATGCACCAAGATCACAGGGCACCACAGTAAATGATAAATATTAGAAGAAAACAATATGATGCTTGACATTTTTCAGACACTGAGTAACTACTAGTCTGAGGTAGTTCAAAGTTTAAATCTTGTGATATTCTCTTCGATGATACAGATTTGCTAAGCTAGATCTTATGGTTGTTGTTCTAACAAGATGCACGTAAAAGACAATAATACTGTCCAATTTGATCCCGAGACTTAGAAGTGTAGTGGCAATTGGCACACACATCTCACTAGTAAGAGATGCGGTTATTTAAGAATGAAAAAAGGTCAATTTATTTGTATTAGTTTTCAAATGGTTTCTGAGTCATTAAGATATAAAAGCATTAAATTGTTCAGCTACAACAACTCAAAAAGAATTTTTGCATTAATGTCTGCCTTTTAGAAGTTATTAGAATTTTTTGGTTTGGAGAAGATGAAAGTGTTAATTCACCTTTGGGATACAGAACTTTGTTTTGGTAAGAGCTACTCTCAGGAAAGATAGCACTGGAGTAGATTTTCTTAGACAGGGCTTACTATTTATTACTTTTGATATGCTTCCCTAATCATTATTTACATGACTTTTTATTTAAAAGCTAATAATTTTTTTTCTATTTTCAAAATCATTAATTAATATCAAATACACTAGAGTACTGGGACCAAAACTTGATGATAAGGTCAAGGCACAAGTTTCTTAGATACAGATAATTTACTGCAAGAGTGAAGATTGACTGGATCCATGGGTTTGCTGTTCCACCGAATCCTGGAGACCTAAAGGGAATGTCCCATCAACCTGTGAGGCTTCTGCTCTGCCATCTGGCATTGGGAGCCACAAGAGGGGCTTGCCACCAAGCATAGGAGTGCTCACTTCATTCCCCAGGAAAGGCCCCTTCTGCCGCCATCTTTGTGATATGTGGGTGCCTGTTCACGAGGTAGGCCATACTTTTCGATGCCACGTGCTCTCTTCTGCCTTGGCTTGCTCTGGCTTCACAGCTGACTTCACAGTAGAGTGATGTGGGCAAGTTAGACCCCTAGGGCCAGCTCTGCTTGGGAAAGACATGGGAGGTGTCTCAAGGACATTCCAATGTAGGAGAAGAACTTAAAGTCTGGCACTAAATTTGGCCATTTCCAGAGTCCAAGAGAAAGGAAAACAAAATGTACCTAACACATACCTCAATTCCTAATTCTGCAACCTGCCTGAGGGCCATTCTGTTTCAGTTTTTTCTAAGAGAAGGAGCAATACAAAGGTTTCCCTTTAGAAAAACTCATCCTCTGTCTCTGGGGTTTAGACATTCCCTGAACGATGGGTGGACAATGTTGTGTGGCACTCTGTGCTGTGCACCAGGCCAGGTCCCCAGACCAGAGGTACTTCATGGTCACGCGGTCATTTTTATAGGCCTGTTTAAGCTACCACTTCACTATGCAGCGCAGGCTCACTCACTCTGCTCCTCTCCAACAAATCCCACATGAGCTAGGCCCAAAAAATCAGCTCAGTGGACACTTAACTCTGGGAAAGCCCATGTCCCTTTATTCAAAGTCACAGAGGCTAGTGGGACAAACAGGGTAGGACCAGGTGTCTATGGTTCTCAACTCACCCCACCCACCCAATTCCCAAGGCTCCTCTGGAGACACATATGCACCTCCTGCTGCAGGAAGCTGGGTTGCCATATACCCACTCTCCTGGCCTCTCATGCCCTGCGGCAGTGTGTCCAGACATGCAAATCATGTTATTATATTTTGACCTTCTTTTACACTTCATCCATAGAGTAAATGGCAAAGGCTTCAGGCACATAGTCAAATCTATGTGCTGGCCTGAAAACTACAGTCCAAATTAATCCTGAACCATTTCCACAGGACAGCCGGAATGAGTCTTCAACTTCCAGGTCTGGGCTTCTTCCAAGACCACCCATCTGCTTGAAGCCACACTCTGCCCCCCTGTCCTAGTGGTGAACTATGGGAACACAAACACAAGCCTTCCAGTTAAAAAGAAGAGAAACATTTGCCTAAACGCCACATAATCTACAGCATTCTCCTGCTTTCAATTAAGTGAAATAGGGACAGTTTTGTATTGTTCATATTTCCAAGTCCAGAACTATCACACAGGCCTTCTTTGCCTAGAAAGTTGGCCTGTTATCAATCTTTTCAAATAACAAGGTCACGAGCTGCCATGGCCACATTCCAGATACACAAAGGCCTAATTAAAATTCTCTTGCCTTGTGTCAGGTCACATTTTTAGCTGAGGTGTCCTCCCATGTCAGTCTCCATGAGCACATTGGAATAGACTATGGTTTTATGATTTCTTTTGACCCAGAGCAAAGCCATGCAAACAGAGGAAGTTCTCTGAAAAAGCTATGACCTTGGCAACCCAGAAGCAACTGTCTCCGGACCCAAGGAACCACTGTGAACTTGAATGGCTGGAAGGGCTCGGCTTTGGATTGCCTCAGCTGTGGTGAATTTAGAAACAACGTCAGGCTCTGGCAGCAGCATGGCTGCAGCAGAAGTCGTCTGGGGAGACTGGAATTCCCAGCAAGGTGGGAAGATCTGGAGCTGGTCCTTGGCACCGAGTAAGTACTTTTGAATGTCCAAGCCAGACACCAGAAAGGGATCCATCAAGAAGAAAGTGAATACAGACCTCCCAAACTGGACAAATGGACTCCCGAGTGCCATGTTCAGAGACAACCAGTGGAATTACATTATATACATAACCAAATGCATAAGTAGGACATACAGTTCAGAACAAATTTATTTTAGTCCTCAAAAAAGAAAAAGAATTCTAGGAAGTGGGCACGTCTTTCATTCCAGCCATCTGTATGAAGAAGCTAAGTTGTGGTTGTCCAATGGTACACAGCTAATCAGTGGGAAAAGCAAGCTCTCGGCCTGGGTTTGCTGACCTCAGAGTCCTGGGCTTTTATTCCCCACTGCTGCTCAAGGCTGTAAACAAGTGGTGAACTTCATCAGCGTTATACCACACATTCCCCAGGGGTAAACACTGGGTCACACCAAGCCTGAGCTCATTCTGTAGTAAAGACACAGAGTTGGGTCTGACTCCTGAAATGGCCCCAATGAGAGACTCAATATTTTCGTTTGTTAAGTGTTTATTAGCTATCTATGTTCTTAGAAGTATGCTCAGATTTTAGGAGAAAAGAAGCCTATCAGGATTCCCACTTTCTAAAACACCTCATTAACTGGGTGAGAAAAGTAGTAATGGTTAATGATATTAAAGAAGAACCAAGTTGGACAGTACTGACTATAGTTTTAGGGATTCGGTGAGGAGATGAAATGGGAAGTATTGACTCAGGGAAGTAAAGAAGCGACTTAGACCAAACCCTTAGGAATGGGGTTGGGAGAAGCAGAGAGCTTGGAAAAGGGAAGAGATTTAAACACACTTACAAATCCCCTGTCCCAAAACCAATTACCCAGGTTGTTTGTTTTCATATAACAGTGATAATAATTCATATCTTTAACTTTTATTTTTCTTCAAGTCCAGATTTTACATTTAGATAAAATGATATAAACACAAAAATTTTAAAAACATATCACTGAAAGTATTTGACACTGCATCAGTCAATATTTATGGCATATCTTAGGATTTTCTTACAGTGTTATGATCTGGTCACAAGCAATCTGCTTAGGACACAGGCATCTGCCGCTATCTGAGAGGTTTTCAGTAAAGTTCCAGCAGCTCAAACTAAATCCTAGTTTTTAACAAGATGACCAGAGATCTACAGGGCCAAGTTTGCCTGTGAACAACAGAGCTGTCCACTCCAGGTTCCTAGGGAGGCTCTGATCAAAGGACTGTGCCAGGGTGGAGGGACAAATTCTCATAGACAACCTGAACGTGTAGACTTTCATGATATTGAGACTGCATGCATTGCTCTGCAAAAGGCTAAAGTGACAGCTCTGAGTTCTGAAGAGCAAGTGCCATCTGAGGAAGGATGCAGTTGTCACTGTGTTTATCCCCTATCATCTAAGGCTTAGCATCTTCAGATCTGAACTGCTATTGGCAATCAGATGTTTTGCTACATTACAACAACTAAAAGAACAGAGACTGAGTTCAATAAAATGGCCTCCACCCACATGGAAGACCTGATAAGTAAGATGGTTTGGAGAGGCTCCTTCTAGGCAAGGGGTCTGGCAAATAATCAGCAGCCAACAAGCCTTGCTAGTATCTGCTCCATTTGTGAAAGAGAAATCTGCCTTTGCTAGTCTTTGATTATGGTAAACCTGGAGCTCCAGCATCCAGATCAGGGGAAGAGAAAGGAGATAGGGCAGTCTCTGTATGCAGGGTAGTCTCAGTGGGCAAGGCAGTCTCAGTGGGCGGAGCAGTGTTGGTGGGCGGAGCAGTCTTGGTGGGTGGGGCAGCCTCACAGGGAGGAGCTAAACCCAGAAAGAAGCCTTGAGACCCAGACATCTGCCCTCATTTGCTCCCAAATGAAACCCAGGCACAGTCTTTTTTTTTTTGTTGTTGTTATATTTTTTAAAAATCTCTCTTTCAACATTAATTGTTTTGGAATCTATAATGTTAGAGAAAGCAATGCCAGCTAAATTCCTAAAATACTCATTCTTTTTCCAGACAATTGTTCCCTAACTAGGACCCTACCCACCATCGCATTTCTTTTTTCTAACTTTCCCACACAGTGAAACCAAATTAATCTCCCAAAAATAACTTGACGTGTAACTATATTTATCCAAGATTTGTTCATGTCAGCAACAGAGAGGGCTTAGGAAGGGACAAGATGCACTCCTGGTCATGGAATTCAAAGGTGGATAGCGAACTTGCCAAACAGGCCCCTCACTCCTGTTTTCTCACCGGCCCTGGCCCCAGCTTCATGCAATTATCACTCACTTAAAAGTTTCCTCAAAGCTAAGGTCAAAATTCCTAAGCTATGTCCCACTGTGACATGCGAAATTGATTTTTAAATCATTCCAAGAAATAGATCACATTTCCCTTCCAGGCAGGATACCTGCGACTGGGTCTTCCTTGCCTGCGGAGACTGGGCCTCATGCTTCTCTGATTTGTCTCAGACAGATGGACGCTTACTTGGTTTGTGATGGATATTTTCAGGAAAAAAGAAGGAAAAAAGTGGCCATTTTCTCTTTCTGTGCTTAAAATTCGTAGACAAATACAGTTAGACACACTTGCAAGAAATCCTTAAGATTATATACGAATTGGTCTTTAGCTAAATAAAAGGAATGAATAAAGTAATTTGAGGCCAGAACTGCCTGGCTCTCAGAAGCCTTACAATGATGAAAGTAAACTATAAAATTGCCAAAAGAAATCATCTAGTGAAAAAGAGAGAGACGGAGAGTGAGAGCAGCCGCAAGGAAAAGGTAATAGTTTACTTTTTGTAGCCCTTACGTTGACTAATTTTATTTTTTCAAATGCCGTCAAAACAACCTTTTCAGAGGTTCGGTAGTAGAACACTTACTTAGCATATACAAGGGCCTGGGCTCACCACAAAAGATAAATAGAAGCAAAACATACCCTCAAGACATTCTCTTTAATGTGACAATCCTACAAAACCATATGTAAAATATAAATGCAAATTTGAGTTTGATAACAGAAAGTGAAAAGGCTAGTTGTTAAGGTTGGCGTTGGCAAAGCTGCTCTGTAAAGACTTTTTATTTTATTGACCAATCTTAACATCCCCAATCAGGTAAGTGCCTCACCTGGAATTTTTTGTTCCCCACCCTCCATGCTTTCTTCCCCACACCCTGAAAAGCCTTGATATATTTTAATCAGTCAATCTGAGCCAGATTGTATGAATTTCTGAAATGTGTCAGGGTAAGAGAAAACAAAGCTTTACCGACAGGAACTGTTGAGTACATCCGGCAAATGCAAATGCAAATCTTGTCCCTAAAGAAAATTTCTCTTGCTCAAATCCTTTGTTTAGAAACTACCACTGATAGCTTAGGGGGAAAAAAAAGTTCCTTGAAAGGGAAGAAAATGCACTTGGTAATAATCCTAAGGCCAGCCACACCTGCCCAGGACCACGCCAGGCCTCTGGGAGCACAGGCCATGATCATTAACTTCTCTTTGCAGTTGCCGGTACTTTTCAGTTGCTGAATACTGCTGATTTTACTCTGAAATGCTGGGGCATGAAGTAACGGCGCACGTATTAAGTAAATAACTGAATTGGCTCCTTATTCTACACTCGTCTTCTCTGCTATTTCACAAAAACAACAAAATACATAATTACCGGTTAAGATGTGTCTGGCCCACTGTTAGGAAGTACAGAGAATATATATGATATGGTGCTTGACATTCCTGTCTTTTCAGTCTGAGTAGCAAGGAAAGATGAACAAATTTTAAATAATTGCTCAATAATTGCCAAGCATGGTAGTGCATGCTTATCATCCCAACATTTTGGGAGGCTGAGACAGTCCCACCGGCAATTTAAATGATAACTTCTACTAAAAAAAAAAAAATCAAAGAGGGGAATGGGTTGCAGTTCTGTGGTAGAGTGTCTCTGTTTAATCCCTAGGACCATGAAAGAAAGGCCAATAAGTAACTGCTAAATGAGTTGTAAGTGAATTAGGATATTAGATCAGTGTGGTTTTGAGTATGATGGAGCAGAAGACATGGGAGGATTTTTCAAATGACAAACTAGCCACAGATAAAACTTTTGCTTCTCCTGTCCTTATGCGTAGTAGGCTTTTTTCTCATTTTTATTAATACGTATATACAATTCACACTGGTTACATTGAGCTTGAGTGTTTTGTGTGCATATATATCATGTCTGCACTACCATCTCTCCCTCTGCACTACCATCTCTCCCTCTCCTCCTCTTCTGGCCCTCCCGCACGCACCCCACCCCCCCCTAACTCCCACTGTCACACCCATTTGGTTCTACAGAATGCTTGTATTCTGGGTTTCTCATATTAAAGAAACTGTGTGATATCCGACTCACTTCACTAAGCATGATGGTCTCAAGTTGCCTCTGTTTGTCTACAAAAGCCTCAAATGTATCTGTCTATATGGAAGAGTAAAGCAATGTATAACAGAGATACATGTATACTCATGTTTACCACAGCACAACTAACAATAGCTAGATTGTGGAAGATGCCGAAATATCCATCAACAGAAAATGGATACAAAAATGTGATTTATGCACACAATGGAGCACATTAGGCTTCTTCAGAGTGTTCGATTGTACAAGATGCCCACCCCTTAAGCTTACAGAAGTGAAGAGGGATGTATTCTAAGAGTACAGGAGCGTCTTTCAGGATCAGAGCAGGAAGTGTAGCTGGCCTCGGGTAAACTACAGACAAGCATCTGTCACTGTCTCTCCCTGGGACATTAGCACCTCTGGATGCTGCTGTATATCCTATTTCCTCTGGGATCTTTGGAGAGCAGGTCAATGGCTCTCTGACAATACCTTGAGATACTCGGTCTTTGTGACTTTGGGCCGATTATGACTGCCTATTCTAAGTGTACAGATGGGCTCCTTGTGGGCTGACTAGCTGTTTCCTTGGAGACAGAGTTACAAGGGCCATAAGGTCTCTGCTGCTGGGATGTGAGTGAGTTAGGGGCTCCAGGCAGGGTTTGGGGATGGACAGAAAGTGATTGGCTCTCTAGCGCAGAGACAGTGAACACACACTCAGATCCTAGCTCTTATCTCTGGTTTTACAAAAGGAGAAGGCCTTTGTTTAGGGCTTAATTCTCCTCCCTTCTCCAGAGATAAATGCCCTGACATTCAGGAAGTAGAAATGTTTGTGAGAGATCACGTTGCAGTTGGCATGTTTGTGTCAACAGAATATTAAGTCATCAGATTTGATTAATGGGCTTGGGTTGAAGCATTGTGAGTCATGAAGCTCACCTGACATCCAGAAATAGGGCACGGATTTTGCCCAGAATCTTCCATTGCTCCAGGCCAAGCCCTTCCTGTGGAACAAGGATTACAGATGGAAAGGGGTGTGGCCATACAGCCCAAGAGAAGCCAGACGTGATAAGCAACCCGCAGCACTCTTCTAGTTTTGTGTGAGGCTTGAACTCGACTTAATTCATCTCTTCAGTGTGGACTCTCACAACTCTGAGGCCTCCTGATGACCACATGTGGTACCATAGCACCTTCCTTGGTTCTGGCACACAGCACTCAGAACCAGAGGGAAGAGAAGTCTGTGCCTGCTTTTGGCTCCTTCCTCCTGGTCTTCTCCAAGCTTCTCTTGCCTTCAGGAGGGCCTAAAAGAATAACAGAGACTGACATACCGATCCTAGCTCTGCCATGAACTTCCTCTGAATGTGGGAAAGCTGCTCACTCTCTCTCGGCTTCAGGTTTCTCACCCAATAAAAACGGGCCTTTATCAAAAACAAAAACCCTAGATCCAGGATCCTTCTCAGTCTCCCCATAGCTGGATCCAGTGTTCACTCTCCTGCCATCATTCAGGCTGCGGGCACCTCCTAATGCAGCTGGAGCAGTCCAAGTGGGGCAGTAGGGGTATCTGAATGCACATTTATGAAGTGTCTCTATTGCCCTCATCTCATACTCCTATGAAATTTTTTCATGACAGGTTTTCTTGTTTCTCAGGTAGGAAACTCTTCCTGAAATACCAGTCATGCTATCATGTTTAGGAGGTGGCAGAGCTTGTGGTTTGAAGGTCTGAAGGGAAGCTCTAAATCCAGCCCTGTTTGGAGCAGCACAGCCCCGAGCTCCGCACCATTTACACATCAGGCCTCCTGGTTGCTGTGGCTTCTGGGAGAGAGAGGCTGCTGGAAACTCCCAGCTATTTGAAGCTCACACTGCTGGGTTAATGAACTGGGGGTAGGGGAAGGGCACTTAGGGAACCAAAGGGCTTCACCATCCAGATTTAGAGCCGAGACATTGTCTTTTTGGTCCTCACCAGAACCGTTAGGGCAAAGGCTGTGGACTCGTCTGAGGTGTGCTGTGCTGGAACCCAACCAGCCAGTGCAGACTGAAGTTCAGACGTGAACCACTCCCCCAGAGCTTCCTTCCCACCGGCCACTCTTCTGGAAGAGATTTAAACTCCTGCATCATAAGAACCCCAAGCCTAGGGGAGACCTGCCATCCAGAAAGGCCTCATACTCCATAGTACAGTTCCTACTGTCACACGATGAATCACCAACACCTAGAGACGTAAGATAACCGTTCCTGACGCTTACGAATTCTGAGGACCAGGAGCTACACACTGAACATGGGGAAGTTTGTCTCTAATGCACCCGGTGTGAGGCTCTGTTGGCATACTTGAAGGCTGGGCCGGTTTCACACAAAGGCACGCTCACATGGATGCCTGGGACCATGGCTAGTGCTGGAAGAGAATGGGTTCCCCTCACTCCCTTGGTGTCTCCTTCAGCTGGATCAAAGAAGTAAATATATGTAAGTAAGGTTAACAGGAAAAAAGTGCACAAGTTTTACACATGGGAACCTTCACAAGAGAGTGAAGGCCTGTGCAAAGGGCCAAAGCAGAAAGCTTTTATACATTTCAGGCAAAGAAATGATTAATTTATGAAGAAATGACATAACAACAAGGTGTGAGCCGATGGCAGTAAATTGCAGAGAAGTCACAAGGTGATATGTGGAGAAGGGTATTGAAACCAATGAAAGATAAAAGTTAGTTTAGTAATTTTATTTGTGCAGAGCCATTGTAGCATTGACTCTCAGGCTCTGGTGACAGGATCTTTATATTCTGGCACAGGAAAGGCATCTTTCTCATGAGAAATTTTATGGTCTGCTCTAGAAAAAAAGGCTGAGTCAGGTAGACCTTTCTATGCCTGTGTTTCTCAAATACGTTCAGCTCAAACTAACCATTTTGCTAAATTGGCATGTTTTGGGGTGGTTTATCCTGAACTCCTTCATCAGGAAGATCCAAATGCTGAAGTTCCTTGCTTGCTTCTTTTTTCCTGCAGGTAGCTTTGGAGGAGCTGGACTCCTTGTGTGACATCTAGGGACTCCCAGAGGCATGTGTCCTAGTAGAACCAGAGCCAGGTGCAAGCCAGAACTTCTCCGAGATTCAACCCCAGAAGCCTCAGAAATCACACAGTGCCTCCTTCATGATGTGTTCATTGAGAAGTCGCAAGGCTGGAAGGGGAGTACCAAGGTGCGAGGGGAGCAGGTAGGACTGAAAGTGGTGCGGGAGACATTTTTCTTAACTAAAATTTGCTTTGCTTAAGATCAAGAATGTTCTGACCCTGACCTGGGGTTCTAGAAGAGTCAAGTTGGTCTCAACCAAAGTCTAAAAAACTCAGCTGGCACCAGATTGACCTTGGAAATGGAGTGAACACGACACTTTTGGACTCTGCCTGACAAGATATTTTTAGACAGTCTCGCTGGCTCTAGCTCTTCATACTTGCATTCATATGCACAGCACACTCATCCCCCTACCTTCACCCACGTGCTCACGCGTGGCAGCCCAAGTCAGCTCACATCCTACTGACTTTCACTCCCGTCTTTCCATTTCCATACTTGCCACATTCATTTCAGCTTTAGGTCTCTTGTGGTTTCCTGCAAGTGGCAAAAGCGGCTAATTATCTTTAATACCTATTTTCTCCTCTGTCCATGGTAAGAAATATCACATTTTAAGTTGAGCTTAGGAACTTCTTCCCCTTCCAAGTAAGGATTACATTTTTTAGCCTCCTTTGCCAAATAGTTCTGATGCTAGGTTTTAACTAATGGTCCACATGGTTTCACTACCCCGGAATCTTTTGACGATCCTTCTATTAGGTGGTGAGGTCTATGAAGACAGGCTCTGACTAGTTGGCCCAACGTGATTCTGAGCCCAATTTTGGATGCAAGTCTTAAGAAATGGGCAGCTTTCACATTTTATTTTAGATTTCCCCTCCCCCTCTAGCTCCCAGCCTGGTGGAGCAGCTGCGTGTGGGTCTTTTCAACCACAGTCTCACGAGGTCCCAGCTGACAGCCTGCATCCGCCATCGTGAGTGGCTCCAGATCCTAGCCCTTGAGACCTCCCCTTCCCCTGTCTTCCAGTCTCTGAATCTGATACTGTGAAAAGCTGAGTGAGTTGCCCCCACCACCCCACTTTGCCTTAAACCCTGTTTACATTGCAGATCCGTGGGGAAAACACATGCCTGTCGTTTTCAGCCTCTAAATTTGGTTGGTTTGTTGTGCAGTCATTGATCACTGGAATGCCCTGAACTGGTCAAGTGACACCTTTCTGGCTCTGGACTGCTGATTTCCTACTTATTTCCTATCATCTCAAGTAAAGAATGAAAATCATTTTGTGTTAGCTCTCACCTTGTTTGTCGCTCAGGGCTGAATTCGGTCTGACCCACTCTTTCACTATTTGGTTTTAGTCAGTCTCAATCTTGCCACCACATTAACCTTTGGAAATTTTGGCTTTACTTAGTCTCTCTGATGCTCTGTGTTCTGTGGCACGTTCCACTTCTACAGGGTTTACTCCTGGTCCCTACCCTGACATCCAACGTGATCAGTATCCCAGCTCCCTCTACCTGTTTGTCCTTATCATTTCTACTTATCAACACTTCCTAAATCATTTATTTTTCCTCCTGGGGGATGGGCAGAATGTCAAGAGTACTCAGAGAGCCAAGAAAACAAGTTACCTCTTTCTAGAGCATCAATTTTATAATTATCAAGAGGAAGGGTTTTAAACTTTTTTCTTGATAGTAATTTCAATATTTTTTTATAAATTGCCACAAGCATCAATATATTATGAAATAGAGTCCAACATGTATACATGTGTAACAGATAAAATATGAAGTCATTTATTGCTGGTGGAAGGTCAATTGACCCCAGGTTACCTATCACTATATCTCTAGGTACAAAGGTGGACCTCCTTGTCCTAGGTTTCGAGTATCTAGGCCATATGAGTACTGCGGCACCACATCTGAGACACCTGCATATACTGCCTACAGATGCATTTCTCTATATAATGATTAACAGAGTCAAGAGAAACTTAATTGACAAGCAGTGAGGAGTTCGACAGTGAACAGTTTTGGACTAAGGGGCTTCCTGACATCCACGCCAGTGATTGTGAGATGCCTTCAGCTCTTCTTTCGTGCTCATGCATAGGTCATTCTCTTGGCCTCTTCTTCCTGCTATCACAATACAGCTGTCATAACTCCACATATTATGTCTGTGTCCATGGCAATTAAAAGACATAAAAGATAGAAAGTTTAGAATATTGGTTGCCTCATATTCCACTCGTATTCTATTTTTATTAGGCAAAGTGCAAACCTTCTCCAACACTTCGCCCCCAGACCTGTAATTATCTCTGGCCAGAGTAGCCACACAGTTACCTCAATATAAAAAGGGGGCTGGCACCATTACATCAATAATCTAGGTGTGAATAGGTCGCCCCCTCCATTTAAGACGACAACGACAAAACTGTCCCTTAACAAATAGGAAGGGGACCAGCTGACCTCACTATTCCAATGAACCCAATGTTGGTGTCATCCACGAGTAAACAAAGAAGCTTCCAGATGTTGCCAGACCCTAGACATTCCAATCATCTCCAGCCATTTAGTATTTCCCAGATAAGACTTCAGATTTCACGAAGCAACCACAAATCACATCATTGTCCTCTATCTAAATTTCTCACCCACAAAACTCAAGTGTAAAAGAAAATTGTTGCTATTTTATAACTACAAGTTTTAGGCTGACTTGTATGGCAATAGATATTGGATCAAAGTTTTATAAAACATGAATAGTTGAGCTACTTTTTAAAATAAAAAGCATAAATGTGTATGTTTGCATCGGAAAAGTCTAGATGGCCTGACCCCAAACTGTGCAAGTGATTATTTGGGAAGTGAGGTGGAGTTAAGCCTTTTCTTTGTATCTTCCAGTTTTTTCTAAATTCTTTACAAGGAGTCATATTTCTAAAAAAAAATTAGGAAAAAGAAGAAACTCATTTTCACTTAGAAAACAGATCCTACCAAAGTATGGTAGTTGTTTCCAGCTGCAAGCAACGAAGGGCTGATGAGCATGACTGAGGAGGAGCTCTCTGTTCTATAACCCTCATCAGCACAGGGCCCCAGAGCTCAGAGGGCTACATCTGGTCTCTCCATGGCTGAGTCCTACAACACAGTAGTGACTGAAAAATGGTCTTGACACTGTCTTTTGGGTAGCTGGGTCCAGAGCTCAGACCCTTTCTTTGGAAACAGGGGCCAGCAGTGGTTGTGCAGCAGCTTGGGAAGCAGAAAGGGTGGACGGGCAAGGGGAGAGGTGGACGCATTCACTGAGGTTCACTCCTTCTAGGTGGAGGCCAAGGGCCGTAGCATCTTCCCCTGGCACGGAAAAGGACAGCCTGTGCATCTGAATTTGGCAATGCATCTCCATTTGGCAAAGGGGTGCTCTCTCGCCTCACAGAACTGGGCATGTGTGCTGCCACTGGTATTTCTACAACTGCTAGCAAAGTTCCTGACACGAAGTGTGGCACTGGACCACATTCCTTTCCTTCAGAGATGTGGTGTTCAAAGGTGAACAACATGACCTGCCAAAAGCAGAGGCACAAATCTTGGCGTGGCAAAGCCCTCCTCAAATGGTCACACTTTTGAAACCAAGGGAAAGTAGGAAAAGTAGAAGGGCCACATCTGAGCAGAACAAACCTTGTGACTTCTACAGAAAAATGTGACAGGATGGAGCCAAGGCTAAGTTAAGCATTATAAGCATAGTTTCCATGGAAACTCTAAAAGCAGCAAACCGTGCACCTGGGAGAGAAATACCTATTAAACACAGTAGATGTTCTCAAACTCTGAAATCCATCAGAATCTTCCCATTTCTACAAAACACTCCAGAACAGGGACCCTAAACAAAGAGAGGCAGAGGGAGTCTCCAGGGACCAGGTAGGAAGTGGACGTCAATGTACTGTGAGCCACATGGGGCCAAGCTGAGATTCTAAGCATCCTCCAGGGCACCATCTCCCCGTTTACTTCTCATGGCCACTCCTGCTGAATCTGCCATCTTGCCTGTATCCACGTGCCCGTCATCAGCAGAACCTCTGCTTGCTTAGAATGACCTACTTGTATGCTTCCGGTTTCTATAATTTAAGATTCACAACAGAAACCCCAAAAGTTCCTTCCCTGTACCTCTTTCGTTATTCTTTAAGATTTATGTGCTGTCTTCTGTCTGGCTCTGTGGACACAGCACTGAGAGAATTCACCATGCCCCACCTCTCACCAGCTTTCCTCAGCCAGAAAAATCTCCTGACTCCATGATGTTTTCCCTCACACATAATTCCAGAGCACATTACCTTCTCATTAGCACCCCCCCCACGTATACTCTCTCAGAAATCCACGTTTCTCCAAATGACGATATTTAACCACACATGTGGTTTTTTTCCTCCCAAGGTAACAGAAGTTGTTAATAGCACAAATTTGACAGATCTGAAGGAAGAGCATGGGCTAAGACAAAATGTCTTCTCAGATCACAGAAAAGACAAGAACAGGAAAAGCTAAATTGGGATGGGTGCATACAAGTGTGGTCAGGAAGGAGAAGCCTTCCAATGAACTTCTATGGTTTCTGGGGCCAAAAGGCCCAGGGGTAAGACCCCCCTGGAGTGGAGACCAGTGACAGCAATGGGCTTAGAACATTCCTAATTTTGTAGCAAGACCAGTTTTTGAGTGAACGCTAGCTGTCTACCGACACAGGCTCTTTCCTTCCTTCACATAATGAGTCCCTCACCGGGGAGCAGACATGACACTTCTGTTTTCACCTCTGCTAGCGTCACTACTGCTAGCTGTGACCATGGGCCTAGGTCCTCAATGGAGGGTTAGGGGTAAAGCAAGTGTCCCAGTTTCAACCCAGCTCTTAAAACAAGGTACAATTTCCCTTTTCAAGGAAGCTGGGGCCCAACTCCAACCTCCACATGAAGATAACATCCCACCACAGAGGAGCAAAAGAACCCTGATTTCCTAAGCAGCTGTATAGAGCAGAGACACCCATCAGCCTGCTCGGGACTACAACATGAAGGAGAAATAAACTTCTGTAGTCTGTAAGTCACTGTCCTATAAGTTTTCTTTGTTAGGGGGGAAAACACACACACACACACACACACACACACACACACACACACACACACACACACACAAAGCATCTGTGACAAGGTCCCTGGTGTTAATTGCATCTATCTAGCCTGCTGCACCCCCTTGTTTTTGTTTGTTTGTTTGTTTTTGTTTTTGTTTGAGACAGGGTTTCACTCTATAATCTAGACTGGTCCTAAACTCACTAAACCCAGGTTGGCCTTGAACCGAGGTAGTCCTCCTGCTTTAGCTTCCTGAGTGCATGGATTACAGGCATGTGCCACCACACCTGGGTTAGACAGGAAGGGGTATCAAACTCAGGGCCTTATGCTTGCTAGGCTGTCTCTCAGTCCCCATCCCCTTGTTCTTATCAACTGAAAGACACCGCTAGACAATGAAGGTGGCCACTACCAGTTGGCACTGAATCATTTACACTACAGGATACAGGAGGTAATTTGAGTATCTTACCTCTACTAGTCAGAAAAAAGAAACCTATGTTAATTGGCCAAGTTTTATAACAAAAGTATGGCTCATTTGATAGGTAAAATCTCAGACAGTTTGGATTGTATAAGGTTAAAAGCACAAAGCCACATTTTACTCTGACCAACCCTGAGCTTCCTGCTCTAGACCTGTTTTAAACAGACATAAAATTTATATATCTGGGATGATATAATTTCTTAAAAGTGGGTAGCAGATTAGTGTCACAGACATTAATAAATATAAATATCTATTTTCAGTATAACACATATAAGGAAAATATCTACTCTTCCATTTTTAAATTTTTTCTAGTGTTTTAATTTTCATATGCACTATTTAAGTAATTACCTTGAAATGAATGAAGAATATTAAAGTAAACATCATCTACAAAGCCTTTGTTCCAGCAATTCCACTTTTAGCAAGTTAGTCTATAGAAATATTCATACAAATGCACAAAAGGTAATGAACTTTTACATCTATACTGACATTTTCAAATAAACCCAAATAATAGACTATGAACAGTACATAACTTTGCTTGTGTCTCTAAATTATCACAAACATTGAACACTGAATTTTAAAAATTCTTACAAATTTGATAGGTTAAAAACTCACTATCTTAATAAGTAATCTTTACTAATCTTTACTGAAAATGATCATCGTTTTATCATATTTTCTTATTTGTATTTCTTCCTCTATAGAGCTGTCAAAGACATATGTGATATAAATAAATAATATATACATTTATGACATGGTGGCATAACCTTCACATAATTTTGAGTTGTGATTTTCTTATTAAAGTGCAAGAATCATTTACATGAAAGAAACCTTATAAGGTTATTATCAATATATTGCAAATATTTTTTTCGAACTTTCTCATTGCTTTTTAAGTTTGTTTACAAAGTTTTGTTATACATAAATTTTTCATTTTTAGACATTCAAGGCAATGGAATTTTGCTTTTGTAAGTTCTTTGGCCACTAGATGCTTAGAAAGTTCTTTCCTTTTCCCAAGAAAACAAGATAGTCATCTTTTCCCAAGTTTATAAAAGCACTCAAGCAAATTTCCTTCATAAATATTTATGTTTTTATGTCTTGTAAACAAACCTGATTCATAAAGATTTATCATTTCATTGTAGAGTTCTACTTTGCTTTATTTTTCAAATAGAAAATAAATTGGCCCCAATTTACTTATGAATAATGATATTGTTCTATAATGATATAATGTGGTCTTTGATCTTTTCAGTTCTGCCCCAGCATAATATTATTCTAATCATGTAAATTTATAACATGGCTGGGAACAGGGTGGGAGAAAGAAAGGGGGAATTAAAGAAATTAAAATGCTATCTGTATATGTACCAACTCCCCAAGCTGTTTGCAATCAATATGTAAATGATTACATATTGCAAACATATACAAATAAAATGGGAAAGTTCTAAAAAACAAAATGTAAATTCTCTTTTCTATTTTTCTATAAAATAGTACATTTAAATTGTTAGGTTAAAAAGTTAGCATCATTTTGATAGTTTTCTACCAAAACTTCTATAGTTTTAAAATATTTTTGTCATAAATTTACAGGTTAAGAAAGATTTGTATCTTATTAAATGCTGAGTCTGCTTTTTAAAAACGATGTCCCTCCATTTGTTCATTCCTTTTAATGATTTCATAAAGTTTCATAGCTTATACATGTTTAATGCTTCTTGTTCAACTTATTCCCAAGTGTTTGATTTTTGCTACTGTTGTGAAAAATGATTTTTCCCGTCATGTTTCATAAATGTTTATTGTTTGAATATGACAAAGCTGGGCTGGATTTCTTTCATCACGAGGCTTTTTTTTCTCCAATCTCAGCTATTACTTCCAGAACACAGCTGGAGAACAGTACAGAGAATTTCACAAAGTGCTTCTTCGATGTCAGGATAGTAAAATTCTTTACAAAAATATTAATCCACAGTAGTCGAATCTGTTCTGTGTTGCAGACTGATACATTATAAGTTTCTCTCAGCTAGAAACAGGTAGGCTTCTTATTGCAGAACTCATCATGCATTCCATTGCTTACATAGTTTGAGATGTAGTGATGGAGTCATGTGGGTCTCTTCTAGCACTGAACTTGCTTCAGGCTGCCTTTGCATTCTGAAACTTCACGGCTACCAGAAGAGTTCCAGTGCTTTCCTGCTTGTAAGTATAAAATGAGAAAGTCTCTATCATTTGCAAAATAAAATAAATCATAATACATCGTGCCTATTTTATAACATAAAGAACTTCCAGAGGAGAGATGGCATATTGATCTTCGCACATCACCATATTTTAAAAGCCTAAAAAATATACAATACACTACCATTCACATAAAAAAAAAAAGAAGCTTGTATGTGCACAGAGTGATTCTGGCAGCCTTGGTAGCCTCTTGGGGAACCTGGAGGACATAGGTGAGGAGGAGATTTATTTTCCACTGTGTATTCCTTTGTATGTTAAATTTTCCACCATCTGCCAATATTGTTTGTGTTAACATCACCTGGGCCAAGAAGGGCATTGGAAAGCAGTAATATTCAATGCTAGCAATGATGTGGGGAGAATGAGAGGGGAATTTTTAAAATTTGCAATTATATTTTACATGGAAGAGTCTTAAATAAAAAGTTCATTTATCTACACCTCTGATTCTTTCTGCAAGACAAATGCTTAGAAGATGAATTATTGCGTATTGCATATCAGCACAATATTGGCCTCCCGAGTAGTCCCACACATCCTAGTCTCAAGAGAAACTGTGATGTTACATTGGTGAGGAGGAATTAGTTTGTATGAAATTGAAATTGCTAATTATGTGACTTTTAAATGAAAAGATTATCTTGGATTGTCCACATAGACCCAACGTATTTACCAGAGTCCTTATAGATTAAAGAAAAGGGAAATAAAGTCAAAGTCAGAGTGCAATCTTCTTACTACAATGTTTCTCACAACCAGCACTCCCACTGACGTGGTGGGACCTTGATCTTGATGGTTAACTTGACTGGATTAAAAGATACCTGAAGAAGTGATTGAACTGTAATTTGAAATAGGTCAAAGAAGAAGGCAGGAGAGTCAAGGTTAAGGTATTACATTGTTGGCTTTGAAGATGGAAGGCAGCCCTTAACCTTATCAATGGATGTGTTTGTTGATGAGTTCACAGTGGAAAGGGCTATCAGGAGCTGGGGCCTGATTGGGGAAAGTAGATCACTGGGAAAGTGCCTTTAGACAGCGTGTCAGGTCCCCAGGCCCTTCCCCTCTGGCTCTTTCCTTCTTACTCTGCTTCCTGGCTCCCTTGAGATCCTCCACCATGTCCTCCTGATACGATATTTCTGCCTTAAACTTTCTTATTAGGAACTGAAGTCTATAAAACCATACGGTTTCCTCCTTGAAGCTATGTTATGGGTCTTATAGTGATGCAAAGTTGATGCACATTAAACAAAGGATATTTCAATCTAGCCACTGTATTTTTCTGTCTCCATATTTGCAACATATTTAGAAAAAATACTTCGGAAACAAACACCAAAAAAAAATCTATCATCATTAAAAACAAGATTTTGGGGTTAGATGATCTGGATTTAAACCTACCTCTACTTCCTACCGCGATCATCTAGAAAGTCACCTCACTCCTGGCGGCCCTCACTTTCTTCAATAGTGCCCACTCCACAGGCTCCCTGATGACCCTGAGAGAAAGCAGACTAAGCTCTTTGCAGGGGGGTCTCATAGGCAGCAGTCTCCGATAAATTGGGCGCCAGGGACCAATTTTATGGAAGACAGTTTTTCCACGGATGAGAGCATAGGGTGTGGTGGTAATTGTAATCGCTGCCTCGACTCTCCCTCAGATCATTCTCCCGAGGAACGCACAATCTATATTCCTCTCACGCACAGTTCACATTGGGGTTCATGCTCCTCGGGTAATCTAATGCTGATCGGACAGGCTGCAGGGCTCGGTCAGTATCACAGTGATGAAGAGCAGCTATGAATACAAACCAACCGTCACACTCCGGCCCACCATTCACCCCCGACTCTGCAGCCCGGTTCCAGGTGGTGACCGGGATTGGTGACCTCTGTAAAGTAAATTGTCTCAATATGTAGTAACAGTTATTATAACACTTTCCTGTATTTATCAAGTATTACTTATTGTGTAGTCATTACCTCACCAGAAAGACAAATGCCTCATTATAGAACAATTCAAACAGGCTATTAACTTCCCCCACTCACCAAAAAAATCGTGTCAGATGAAACATTTTAAAAATTTAAAACTTATCACCTGCATCAGATTCCGCCAGCTATATATCTGCTTCCTATTGACAAGAAGAATAATAAGACATAGGAACACTCCTGAAAAGTTGAAGGCACTATTTCTACTCTCAAATATCGCCCTCCATCTGTTGTGTGAAAAGAACCTTCTTTTCATTCTTGACGATGCCCCTGAAATTTTGAGAGCCAAAGATAGCATTTATGAAAAGCAGTAGAGGAGACAATCAGTTCTAGTGAATTTCAGTTTACTTGTTTGATTGTTTAACCATAGTGCCTTTTAAATATGAAATTTATAACTGATTAAATGTCAATGCCCTCTCCCTTTGGTGATGGCTACTACTTAGTTTCTAGCCTAATCCCCTACTAAGCATAAATGTCTGTGTGTCACCATCTTCCCTGATAGGGCCGGGATCCTGAAGGAATTTGCTTGATAGTTTACAGGCAATCCTGTTTTACATACAGGATTATCACCTGGTGCCTGAGCCTCCTTTGGGATGGGCAGTTCTGGATTCTGTTGCCAAATATAATCCAGAGTTGTCTTTGCTGTCCCACATGGCACAGAGCATCTGCTTCAAAGTGTCACAAAAAACTTGAGTGGGTTCATGATGACAACAACCTTTTAATCAGATTTACAATGTCCAAACTATGAGTCAGGTTTCACTTATTTCAAATCTCTAAGCAAGTTTGTAGTCCAGAAATACATTCATCATAAAATAGCAGTCAGTAAACCATGACTCTCATTGAACTTTGGCCTGGCATATTTTATGACTGACTTAATTTCTACATCAAACAACTTTTTAGTCCCCAGGGAAAGGAAAATCATCCGAGTGCATGACCTTTAAGGGACCTAAGTATAAACCACATAGGAAGTAATTTTACTTTTATTCTCAAACTCCACACACATAAGTAAAGGAAGTTGAGACCATTAATTTAGTCAGCAGTAGAGATAAGGACCAAACAGGAAATGAGTTTTGTATGATGTCACTGAGGGCCATGTCAGAAGAGAAACAGGTGGGGCATGTTCTTTGTCTGATCTCTTACAGATTTTTCCAGGCACTCGGAATAAAAGAATGACATGATTAAGCTAATTTAATTATGTTACTTCAACATGGGTTATACCACTGTGACTGTAATTTAGATAGTCCTCAAGTACCGAAGGAAAAAGGAATGAGAAAGAGACAAAGAGACAGAAAGAGGAAGGAAAAATCCTAGTTATTTAGTAAGATAAACTTCAACTTTACAAATTGGTAAATATTTCTAAAATTTTTTTTTATCAAATAATCACATCCTTGTGTCATTTTTAACATGGTAATTTCTAATTTGGAGAATGCAAGGGACAATATTCAGTGTGAATCACTGGATCTCACTTGCACATCAGGCATGATGACATGGAAAAAAGGTAAACTGAGTTCAGATCCCAGTTTGTGTGACTATGGGCAAGGTGTGGAGTCATTTCTACGCGTCCTTCTACAGGACAATTAAGTCCTAGTCCAGAAGGCTGTTGGCAGGCTTAAGCAAGATGAAGCATGAAAAAGGTCCACACAACTGGCACCCAAATGTCTGTAGTAATATTCCCATGACTGCTTAGAGGATAACTACTTCTTGTGAATTTTTAAAATTGGGGTAAAATATACATACATATACATAAAATATACATTTTTTACAATTTCAACTATTTTAAAATAATATTAAGTATATTTACATTGTGCAACCAACCTCCTGAATCTTTTCTTTTTGCAGAATTGAAACTCTGAAAATCTATACCTACTAAACAATTTTTATTCTTCTTTCCTCCAGTCCCTGCAAGTCAGCAATTTACTTTCTGGTGTATGAAAAGTACCAGTAGACAAATTAATAAATTAATTAATCAGTAGACTCATATTCATTTTACAAACTGCTAGCACAAAAAGATCAAACACAAAATATTTCCCTGGCACTCATCAAAACATCAAACACAAAATATTTCCCATACTGAACAACTGGTGGTTCTTAGAGAATGCAAAATTATTTAAATAATAACCTATGCAAAATACGGTTTGAAAAATAAAGTATATGAAAAATAGTGCATAAGTTCTTTAAAAGGCAAACACAAGCTAGGTGTGGTAGCCTATTCCTGTAATCCCAGCTACGCAGGAAGCTGAGGAAGAAGGATCACACATTTGAAACCGGCTTGGGCCACTTAGCATTTATATGTCTCAAAACATACAAATACAGTGATACCTTGGTACTCAATGCTAACTGGTTCCAGGTGGCTTGACTAGTACCTGAAACAACCAGCATGAAACAAATGGTTTTGGCTGCAAGTGGTAGCAAGTCACAGGCAATTGACATTGACACTACTCACTTAAGCATCAAGTACCAAGCAAACATCTAGAACTAGAGCAAAAATTTTGCATCAAAATGTATTGAATATCAAATTTGACCAGCTTTAAAGCGATGGAGTATCAATATATGACTGTAACCAAAAATGAGCTAGGAATATAGTTCAGTGCTCCCTCAAGTCCAATGCAAGGGCTGGGGAAAAAAGGGCAAATATATTTGACTTTTTTGTATCATGAACTCTGCCATGTCCAATCAATTTCTTAACGTCAACGGACATGTCAGATTTGTTCAGTTTTCAGATTCTAGAGTAATTTTTTTTCTTTGCATTGGTTTTGGTGGTGGTGGTGTTCGGGATTGAGCCAGAGCCTTAATACTACTGAGTTACATCCTCAGCCTTTTTATTTTTTACTTTGAGTCAGAGGCTCATTCTGGGAGGCTGTGTTTGAACTCAGGATCCTCTTGCCTCAGCCTCCCAGAATGCTGGAATACAAATGTGCACCACCCACTATACCCTACTAAAGATGCTCACTACCACATCATTTGTAACAAAAAAAAATGTCATAAGCAACTGTATTTGTCCATTCTCTATTGCTATAAAATACCTGATGGTTATTTTATTTAAAAAAGAGATTTATTTAGCTCACAGCTCCAGAGGCTAAAGATCCAAGATGGTGACATAACCTGTGGCCTCTGGCGAGGGCCTGATGGCTAATGGCACTATCACAGCAAAAACACGTGTAAAAGAGATGTAATAGTGCACCTGGAAGCCAGAAAGACATTTAAGGAACAGGCTAACTCTTTTTCTGGGAATTCTCATGAGAACTAAGTGGAGTTTTGAAGAACTACATTAATTCTCCCCACAGGTGACATATTTGGTGACTTACCCACCTTCCACCCCTCTACTTTTAGGGGTTCCACCAACTGTCAATACTACCACACAGAGGACCAAGGCTCCAGTACATGAAGACACACTCAAACCACACCCAGGCCACAGCAGTGCCCTAAACATCCTCTAAGAGGAGCCTGACAAAACACGTGTCCTTCCCACGAATGCTGGAATTCTTAGGCTTACACTAAAGAGAGAGCTGCTGGCGTGACATTGACTTTTGTTTTTGGCTACAGTTTGCTCACTAGTTTAAAATATAAAGGAGAGAAACTGTAGCAGAGGCCACCAAGTTCAATGTTCTGCTGATACACATACAGCATCTGCAACACAGCAGTGAAACGACAGGACCTTTAAGCACCTAACCCTGATTTCATTCTTACAATAGATCCTCAACTCTGCCAGACAGTGGGAAATAGTGCTACACGGTGAAAAAGAAACAGCAAAGAAGAGAAATGCATGGAGAAGGAGAATGAGAAGAGGGTGAAAGGATAATGTGAGGTAAAATGTTCAGGCCAAGGAATGTGTCAAATATCCCAGGAACACATGGAAAGAAGCGGCAGGGACATTTGCCAGTGGGCGGTAATGCTTAAATCCAGTCCCAAAGAAGGAGCAGGCTCCAGCCAGACAAAGAAGACCTGGAAGCCAAACCAGAGGAGGAAGTAGCTTACAAAAGACCAATTGGCATGAAATCTAATGTGGGTATGTGGGTGGGGTGGCATGAGAAAGCCAGGAAACTCCAAAATGCAACCCAGAAGACTGGGACATAATTAGCTTTGTAAAGTTCTCTGGCCCTCAGTTTCCCTACCTTTGTAATAGGAGAATCGCAGAATTTTCCTTTCAGGGAGGATTAAGAGAACTTACCAGTCACAGGGCCAGAAAAGGATGACTCAGCTTCTGCAAATCCCTGCACAGTCCTCTGTGCTCTGGGCCATGGCTGCTTCCCAGAAAGGCCCCTCTGTCCAGGCAGGCTGGGCTGCTTCTGGAATTTTAGAGCCCCTCTACGTTAAAAAAAATGAAAAACATTTTGTGATATATTTTAATCATTCCTATTTAACAAGTCATCACTCCTAACACATACACACAAAATGCAACGATATACAATTGTGCTATTCACAAAAGATTACAGATGAAGACTATATTAATTCATAGCTCACTGAAGGACCTGTGTCCCAGGAACAGAGCAGTTCATTTCACGTAATGACCATTTTCTTCTTTCAAGGCCTTTGCTGATTCTCTGTGAGTGTCTATAAGGGCTCCCAGAGAGGGAACCTTTGAGCTCCGTGGTGAATGGGATGTCTCAATAGTCTGTGGTGGCAGGCCCAGTTTATGCTTTGCAGAAAAAAGTGAAATTGTGCACCAGAATCAACTGGGGAGCTTTGAGAACGTACCACAGGCTGGGCGCCATATTCAATTGGTCTGAACTGGGGTCCAGGCACCGTTATATGTTTGAAAGCTTCACAGGTGATGCTAATGTAAAATCAGGGTTCCAAAATACTACAACCAAAAGCAGAGGAGACTGAAAAAGGAATAACGTTTTGTCAGCTATTTTCAGAAGACAAATGATGGTAAAAAATAGACTACTCATATTCCCTTCCTTCTACTTCATTTTCCCTACAGCTTTTATTACCTTTTAAACACAGATCTATTTCACTACTCTACTTAGTATGTTTTCCCCCCACACATAAATATTTGTAGCTCTGAGCGCTCTGCATCCTCAGTGCTGACAACAGTGCCTAAAAGATCTCAGCCGTTTGATCAATATTTGTATTAGGTACCATGTATTATATTAGGACACCATCCACCTGAGTGTATCGGGAGCCTCTCCTCTGCCCTACTGTGCTAAGTGCCCCATCGAGACTACGAAGCTGAATCACTCAACTTTGTGGCAGCTTTCCACCACAACCCTCGGGTGAGGATCATTCGGTTTCCCACAGAATTTGTCCACAGGAGTATACATGCCAGTCAGAAGACTGATCTCACTGGAAGTTCCTACAAGAAGAGTAGGAGAAGAGCGAGGCAAGTGGTTTTTTTTTTTTTTGTTTTTTTTTTTTCATGGCCTTTAGACTCCAAAAGGCTGAGCCACCCACCTGCAGTTCCTGATGACTCCTGAAGCAGGACATAGGACTTTCTTCCAAACTCTACTTGTTGCCTTCAGGAAGAACAAACAGTAGCAACTTGGCACACATGAATTTGACAGTCAAAATGACAGCCGTTCACAAATGGCTCAGGAGGGTGTGATGTGCGGTAACACGTCACGGCACCAGGGCACAAATTTGCATGCTGCAGGATGGTGCGGAGGGGCAGCACCCAGCTGAACAAAGCCGCACTGTGGCTGCTGGCTCCTCCCTCTGTCGGCCGCCCAGCCTGTCACTCTCCTGGAAGCGGAACAAAGGTCTGTCTTTGTGAAAGCCTGCCCTCGTAGGAAGGCAACTGCGCGCACTGCTGATGCCAGTGCGAAGGGCTCACATCTATTTTATTTTTCATAAATTACAATTCAGTATTATTCATAAACCCGGTCAAAAAGGTCTTCTGTTCTTAAAAACCACACCTCTATTGTACTTACTGCTTTGTGCCTGGTGCACAGGTGCCATCCCAGGAGAAGCATAAGACAGAAATGAGCCTGGTCCTCAGGGAGGCGACCCTATCACTTCCTAAGAGTGTTGTGTCTGTTCGCCCAGTGTTCCCAAGTAAGCTGTGGGGGCAGATGGCCCTGGAGTCAGGTGACCTGAATTTGAATCCCAGCTCCACCACCCTTGGCTATGAGACTATTATGAAATGACAGTAGACCTCAGTTTCCTTATTTGCAAATTAGTAAGGGAGTTCTATAAAATAATAGAATACTGGCTGAAAATAGCACAGTTCCTACAGCAAATACTCCATATATAAGTAGTAAGAACCAGCAGAAAAGTGATGTGATCGTGCAGAGGGACAACATACATGGGAAGAGGGTACAGTGAAGGTGTTCGCAGGACAGGGAAGTAGAGTTTTTGATTCAGAAGACAAAAAATGACCTGTATCATACAGAACATCCCGTGGCCTGGTCATATTTGTCTTTATAGTTCACACCACATATTCTATCACAAGTACACTCCTGATGCTGCTGAATCTTAACAAAGAGTAGCCCTGGTCACTGCTGGGAGGCCACTGTTTCTCATATCATTTGCTTCAAGACCTCAAAGGTGTTGGTACAGAGCTGTAGTTCCACCCACCTTTGATACTTTTTGCTTTTTTGCTAGTCCATCAATTTCAAATTTTATCTTCAGTTATTTTGTAAATAGCAAATACATCAGCCATTCAAATACAAGATGTACCAGAGTACACAATGAAAATGTCCCAGCCTCAAAGCAAACAATGTTACCTTGATACCAACATTTTCGTATTTAGTTTCAGAAATAATCTACATATATGTAACATTTATTTTGTTTCACCAAAAGGAGAAAATTACAATATTACTCTGTCCCCTTTATAAAACTAATTTTTCTATTTCTACGAGAAATGATATACTAGTACGTTATCAACAGTTTCTTCACTTTTTTTCAATGACATATACCCATGGTTTGGTTTTTAATTCTTTAGATAACTATGTAACTCCCAGACTACCTGTCAGCATAAATACATAAAAGGTCAGATTTTCTTTCAGTAAGTTTTAGAATAAGAATCATTAAAAATACAATTTGTCTAAAAAAACCTTTTTATCCCCCCCTGGAATCACAAGCTTTATTCTCCTTAAAGGTATTGCAGGTCAAACAAAAAACCAGACTTATGGAATTGACACTCCCACACTGTTATTGCCTTGCACTAAATATGGTGTGTAACTTTACCAGTTGCTTACAAGAGACTTCATAGGCAAGGGTCAGGTAGTTAGAAAGAGAGGAGAGAGGATTGGCGTCATAGCTCAGTGTGTAAAGTAGTTGCCTAGGAAGCATGAGGTCCCAGATTTGATCCCCCAGCACCACATGGTAGATGGGCGTGGCAGCACATGCCTGAAATCTCAGCACTCTGGAGGCTGCGGCAGGAGGACGGCTGTTGAGTTCTAGGTAAGCTTGGACTCCGGTGAGTTCAGGACTAGCCTGGACTACAGAGCAAACCCGTCTCAAAATAAAAGATGGGGGTGGGGAGGAGAGTTAAACATAGATCTGACACCAAGAAGGACATGGAAGCACTACCAATTTTAAGATAAACCTAATCTGCTAAATCCTCAGCTGCACTGTATGCTTTTCTTTCTAATATTTTTCTTCTCAGGGCAACTACTTGGAGTGTAAGATTTTGCATGTCCAGAAATTATGTAGAACAAACAAGTGGTGTCAGCAAACTGGGTCTGTACTGTACTTTACTCGATTCAAGGCATGTTTGCTCTAAAAGCCACTCAGAGCAGGCACTAAATTCAACTTCCCAGAGTGAATGCATGGACCATCATTTCAAAACACCTATGTGTGGCATGAAGCGGGAGCCGAAACGCTGACCCTAAGCAGGCTGCCCCTCTTTGTCTTAGATCCCAACTTAGTTATTTTTAAGGTGTGAAAGATTTCAATAAAACCACTAATAATTTGGCAGATCAAAACAGAATTCTAAGCTGTACTCAAATATTCCTGGTTCTAGAACTACAAAACTTCCTAAACATCTTTTTGGCACTTAGCTTTTGAATGCCAAAGGATGCCTTATACTGTTGTGAGTTGTCTCAGGAGAGCTATGCCCTCCTGACATCCTCAGGAGTCTGAGAAGCAGCAGAGCATCAGGCTTCCAAGAAAAATCCAGAAAGTGGCTGTGCTGGAGTTCTTGGTATCAGGAAGTTAGAAGTTTGGTCCTGAAGGCTGGAAGAGCAAGGGAGGCAGAAGGCCGGGATAAAGCAGGAACCCCCTGTCTGAGCAGGATCCAAGTACAAATTCCTCAGTTTTTCACTAAGAGCTGACTTGATATTCTCACTATTTTATTCCATCTCACAAAAGACTCCTGTGTCCCTACTCTTGTCCTGCCTTCGCCTCAAGACTTTTCATCTGCCACCTAATTGTCAAAATAGGATTACGAATCCCATTATAAATGAGAAAACTGACTCAGGGAATTCAAATGACCAGTCCAAGGCCACAGCAAGTTCAGGGTCATACTTATCACTTAATAAGTATCCAATTTTATCATTTCCTCTATTCCTATATAATTTTCATACATACTTATCTGTTAAGAGAAGAAGCATTGTTTAATGGTTAAGGACTTCAGATGCTTGTTAAGCTAATGCTCTCAATAATACACTAAAAATTTAAAGGCCTATCAAACTGAAGAAACTGAGGCCCAGAGGTAGGTCAGTAAGTTGCCTGAAAACAGAGTAGGGAAAGCAGGATCTGACCCAGGTTTCTGGCTCCAAAGCTCTGCCTTTCTCACTGACACGCTGCGTCAGCTTGCAGAGCCCAACCACTCAGCAATTATTAAGTTCTGAAAGTCATTTCCTGCAACGACTGAAATGTAAACCAAAGGGAAAACAAGGCCTGCTGCATCTAGCCTCCTCAGAGTTAAGAGATCATTTCTGGGTAGGCTGGCAGTATACACAGCAACACAAGCCACTCCCATCTTGAGAGTTTCTACACCCTCTCAAAGATAGTTTCTGTGGACCAAGTGGCCTTACTCTTGGCACAGTACTGAACAAAGCCACTCAATGACACTAGACTGTTTTAAGTCAGGCAATGTGGCCTTTCTGCAAGTTCCATGTCTGTCATGTGTATGATGGGATTGACACATTCAGGGATCAAGGCTAAGTAGAAGGAACTTACGCCCCTTGGCAATGCTAGCCATAAGCCAATCCTGCATTAACTACTGCCTGTGTCAGAGGTGAGAGATGGGATGGAGAGGCCTGGCTTTCATTGCACTACAAGCAAATACTTGGCAGATGACTTGAAAGGCTTACATTTTAAAATTAATCCAATTAGCTAGTTTCACGAAGAATTTTATGGCAACTATAGACAAACACTTAATTCAGAGAACATACACTTCCATTTCTCTGTTAGTCTCGTTAAATAAATGCATCCTTGATGGAGCAAAAATAATCATCACGTTCCATTTAAGCTGAGAAATAGAGAAAGTTTTATTTCGTAATAAAAAAACATGGTTAATCTGCACTACTCAAAACATTCTGAAAGAAACAGAACAATATTTAGCATTTCTAGCCTACAAATAAAGAATACCCTGTTTTACTTCTTCTGTTGGTCAAAGATAAAGTTGGGAATAAGAAAACTGAATAACGTGCATGAATTTAAAGATTCCAGACTCAGTCATGGTATTTGATTCTGAGAAAATAAAGACGGGTAGAAAAAATGGCTGCCGTAATAAATTTAGATAAGAATGATATTTGAAGATCTAAACATACAGTTAACATACTTGGCTTGATTAAAACATTTTTCAAGTCCTTAACTAGGAGAGCAGTAGAAAAATTTAAGACAATTAAAAATTAGCATTTAAGAATGTGCTATCCTGTTATGAACACAAGATACTTCTATTAGTGAGGCCCACAAAAATTCCAATCACTACACTATTCTAGCAAACATGCACTGGCTTTGTGTCAATTTCAAATGTGTTTCTACATCCTGAGTGTGAACCCTCTACCCTCAGGTACATTAGCATGGAAGGCTAATGTGGTGGCAATGCATGCTGGTAGAACCAGTCTCACTGCTTTGATAGCTACAGCGCATAAACTTTGCAACTCAAATAGCAAAACCAGGCTAGAGTGCATACACCTTCATCACAAACACATCATGTATCAGAATATACAAATTCTAGAAATAAAGACAAGTGATAGCTTGAAGGGCATGAGTTTATTTTTTTAAAAACTGTACCACACTGATCATGATGACCAGTATACACATGATAATGGCTTTTCTCTTGGATATTAACATTGCAGTACTACCTGTATACTGAAATGTTTCAATAGGACCAAGAACGTTAAAGAATAAAGGTTTTCGATGAAAATGGACACTAAGATCTCTGGTATTCTAACCCACAGAATTAATTTAAACCCCTATGAATCAATGAATCAGTGGCATTATGTTAAGCAATTGTGAAGAATGTATGTTTTCTTAGAAGTAGGCAGTATGAACATATACTTCTTTGTACTTTAACCTTTAGTTTTATAATTTAATCTATGTTCACCCTGGCTAAAGACACTCATTCATTCAAGACGTCTCAGATAACTTTCGTGCTACTGTTACATAAATTTACTAATTTTACTTTTAAAAATTAAATTGCCATCAAAATAGAGTCAAATAAATGTGACTTCTGAATCATTTGAAAAGCATAGTGCTAATCTGTTCAATACAGACTTAAATGCTAAGTTATAACCTCCAAACTTATCAAATATTTTATATGTATGGGCTTTGTATATGAACTGTTTTTTTTTGCAATCAACAAGAGAAAGTTACTTTTTAGAGAACAATATATTTGGTGACATTCTACATGTACAGAGTAGAAACAAAGCCACACGTTGTTAAATATGGCTCCATGTACTTCAAGGTACAAAATTTCCATCAAAGATCAAAATTGATAATTTGATTTAAAAAATTCAACCCACATGAGATTACTTTTTAGAGAATAACTGCTGTTGAAGAATTATTCCAATAACCTTTTCTTGTATGACTTTCTGCAAACTGACTCTTTCCTTTAATCATTGTGACTCACAACTATGTCACACTGACCTCTTTATTTCTGTGTTAACCGTTTTAGTACCCAGGGATTGCTGAGGCAGTGTAAGTTTGATTTCATAAAAACAGTAGATACTTTAACCTTTCAGTGACAGTTTTTAAATCTGTAAACTCAAGAATCACATTATTTAGCTTAGAAAATACAAAAACATTTGAGATTTTGACATTTCAAGCCAGAATCTCTTTGTGCTTTTTAAATGAAGCTGCTTTTGGATCTTTTTTGGTATTTATCACTCATACCTATTTCCCTTATAATAATAAAAGAATAGACTTAAAATAATTTTAAGGTTGAATGTCCTACAGGGGAAGCTGTATCAACACTTTTTTTTTCTTTTTTAAAACACAGTATTTTTTTTTCTTCACTATTGGAATAGTAAAAATTATTTCTGGTCCCTCTTTAGATCAACCAACACCACTTTTCATCACGTATAACACTGAATTTACAGACATCCCTGAAAAGTATTTGATTAAGTAAACGAGTGAATCACAGTGGAGTCTCAAATCAGTTAACAGTGTAGATCCATTTAAAACAAAACAAAAAAATGAATATTAAATCTTCAAGCTAAAAAGAAAAAACTCTCCCAAACTAAAACCGAGTGTATACTGTCACTGATTCTGCACTTGTGTCCCCTGATTGATTAGACTCCTTCTCCACATTGTAAGACATGTTAGCTGAGATCCTGACATCCAGTTTTCAGGACAGTTGCATGAAGAGATTATGCTACCGTAGCATCTACGGGAACATAGTGCACCATCTCTTCCCTAAGAGACTTCAGATCCAAAGACGAGCATGCAATCTCTTTGCTTGGCACTCACTAGCATTTATCAGGAGACAACCCTTGCTGTGCAAAGTGGTGACTGTTGATCCTCCCACAACCCCACCCCCACACCACAAGGTCACCATCAGTGTGTCATCATATGCACTGGTCTTTCACTCTTTCCATCAGAACAGCCGAGGCTTAGGCTTACTCAAAGGGGTTGGGGGTGCGAAATGAAAAACCAAGAGTCTAAAGGCACAAAGTCGCATAGCTGCTCTAGTTGGAGTTTGTAAACACAGAATAGGTTGAATTTAGGTAATCCCAATCAATGAGAGTAAAAAGGCATCCACAGCAGGCTTTTATCCAGCCAGCTTCTTTGAGACCCTCCATGGGTTTTGAGGTCTACAAAGTATGCACTAAAATACCCATACTTCAAAAAGCAATAAGGCAAATAGTATAATCATTATTCCAAAAGTTACAATGGTAGTGTAGGCATACATAGTATAATTTAGTTACAACATGTGGTACTGTTTCTATTATATAACCATATTAACTGTTTCTCTCCTACATAATTATATATTCAGCTGGGTTTCAGTTGAACACAAAACTATCTTTGTACCACCACTGATAGTTGGCAATAGCTCTTTCATAACAGTTTTTATTCTGCTGTAGAAATTATCCTTGAACTGGAAAAAGTCCACAATCCAACGTCCAGTCATTAAACACTATCATATTTGTGAAGAGCTTCTTCCAACTTCTGGGTCACTTTTTGGAAAAATATTATTTGTTGTTGTAAGAAGTGCTGCATCTGTGATTTAAAGTCTCTCACTCGAATTTGATGAAAATGGTGAATTTCAGCCAAAGTGGCAAAAGAAATAGTGTTACAGCGATCTTGGATGCCATCAGCCTTTTGGACCTCCATCTTCCCTTCTTCCACGTGTCGCCTACTCTCCTTTACTTTGGTAAGAGCTCCTGCAGTCAGAAATAATAATAATTAAAATATATGCACATATCCAAATGATACAGCTACATATTATACTGAATCTTGGGTACTATAAACAGTTGTCTAAACTATTTTAAAGTAGTGGGTTGGAAATTTTACAGTTGTGACTATAATCACTTTCTTAAAAAATTGAGGACTCTGGGTAAGCCATTTCAGGACTCCTTCCAGTTAGTGGTAATTTCTATATCTCTGTCTTTGTTCACAAAACTATGTATTTTACAAAACAGAAAGCAACAAATAATAAAATAAAAAATCGAAAAAACAAAAAGAAGGAATCTGATATTGTTTCTGAAAGGAATTCCACTGCTATCATCTCACTTTGTCAAATGTTCGCATTCACCATACCTATAGTATTTCTCAAGAGACATTATCCTTAACAGACAATAGAGTGAAGATAGACAAGCCAAGAAACTTACATTTTCACATGCTGAAAAGATTGAGAGTATTATATCCACACATACAAAGAGGATTATACCTAAAAACAATATCCCAAAAGAAGGGAAATCTGCTTCCTAAGGAAGTCTCACTAAAGAATTATTATGTAAACTTTAAAACTAGTTTCTGAAATGTGTTCATACCAATTCTGGATTCATTTTGGAAATGACGTCATAGTGTGGGGGTGTCTATTCACGTCGCCTGTGCACAATTAAATGGCTTGACTACCAGAGCCTGAACAACTAAAACATGTCACAGTTCAAGGACTACAAGGATCTGTGAGTTTTAAGTCATGATACCAGAGGCTCTGAGAAGCTTCTACTCAATAAATATCACCAAAGGGTGTTGTAGAAGTCAGGGTGGTAGATCAGTCACTTGGCAGGTGCCAAGTGAGAGTGGAGCCTCCCTCAGAAGCATGGTTATCAAATGAAGACCCAACAGGCTGAAGCATGGCTATCAAATGGAGACCCAACAGTAGGAAATTCAGAGGTTCAGGGTTGACTGATGACACAGCTCAGTTCCCACGAACACAGCCAGCTCAAGAGTTCAGATTTCTTGACTTCACCTAGCATTCATTCCACTAAGGCACTCTGAAAGACAAGACGGAACACCAGCGGAACTGCCCAGACACCTTGTGTAGTAGTCTGGGAACACGACACCCCTGAGGGGAATAGGAATCCTGTTCAGGGAGGAAGCTAACCGACTTGACTGTGGAAAAGTTCCATTTTACCTGGGGTGACATATACAAGGGGAACTGTCTTATTTCTAAATACTTCCTCTCATCTGTTGCAAAATAATATAGAATGAACTAGTGTTAGAGAAAGCTGTTAAAACAGTGTGCTTCTTTTGCACAGTTCAAAGACCTGAGAAATGAAAACAGTACTAATAACAAATTTTATACATCTGTAATATTTCTTCTACATCTGATAGTACTAATAAAGCAGTAAAATCTGCCTAATCTTTACTTAAAAACCTCTCTCCACCAAAAAGAAAAAAATAACTTCTAATATTTTTATTTGTATAGATTTCACATTTCACACACAGAAATTGAAGTATAAAAGCTGAGGAAGTTAAAGGAGGTAGAGCTCAAGGAAAATAAAATCCCAACAAGACAACTAAGAATATGAAACATATTTTTAAAAGAGGGAGATGAAAATTATAAATGTTCCAGGTGATTTGGTAAATTTTCACCTGATAACCACCCAAGGAAGCCATAAGCAAAGAGCAAATGCTGAAGACAGCAACATGTGGTCCTACTCTACTCATATGTCAGTATGTGGGCACAACACCTACTGCCTGTTGTGATAGTCTGGATCTGGAGTGTACCCCAAAAGCTTCATGTTTCTATGGATACTGTGTAGGGTTGGGAGGTGGGCCTGGCTGGAAGGGGTGAATACTTAGGGCTTGACCTGGACGGATGTGTGTTGGTTCCTCTCTTCTACCATGCTGTTAAGGATCTCTGTCCCAGGAAATCCTGTTGCAGCTCTAGTTGCAGGCCCACCATATGACTCCACCATTTTCTACCCGTCCACCCATGAATGGACTGAAACCTTCTGAAACTGTTAAGTTACAATGAATCTTTCCTCCCTAAGTTGTGGATGTCAAGTGTTGAGTCACAATGGCAAGAAAGTAACTAAATGGGGAGTCACTCTGAATCCCCGCCAGGATTGTGTCAATGTCAACTTCACTGGAGCTTGCCAAACTCCAAATCAGGTCACCAGATTTTTAGAAACTACAATTCTATTATGTTTTACCACACAGAGTTATAGACAGACAACCATAATAACCAATTCTTCTTTTGAGACAAGGTCTCGCTGTGTAGTCCAGGCTGGTCCTGAACTCACTATAGAGCCCAGGCTGGCCCTGGACTCAGGGCAATTTGCCTTTATCAGCCTCCCGAGTGCTGGGATTACAGGCATGCGCCACCACGCCCAGCTTATGTGGTGCTGGGGAATTGAACTCGGGTACTTAGCACTTGACTTAGCTAACTGCTGAGCCGTTCCTCCAGCCCGATTTTCTTTTTTCTTTTTCTTTTTTTCTTTTGAGACAGGGTCTCACTCTGTGGTCCAGGTTGGTCCTGAACTCACTTCAGAGGCCAGGCTGGCCTTGGACTCATGGCAATTCTCCTGTCTCAGCCTCCCAAGTGCTGGGATTACAGGCGTGCACCACCACGCCCAGTTTATCTGGTACTGGGGGGAATCAAACTAGGGAACTTAGCGTTTGCTAGGCAAGCGCTTTAACCGCTGAGCCATTCCTCCAGCCCTATAACCAATTTTTTAAAATGAGCAAGACTGAGGTTTTCACAACACATCACATTATCTACTTACAAAACTCTTAGGTAAGCCAGGCTTAGTGGCACACACTTGTAATCTCAGCACTCTGGGAGGCTGAGGCAGGAGGATCACAAATTTAAGCTCAGCCTGGAACACTTAGAGAGATCCTGTTTCAAAATAAGAAGTAAATGTCTGGGTATGAGTTCAGCACAAAGGTCTTAGGTTTAATACCCTGTACCACAAAAACACAACAGTAGCAACAACAAAACTCTTGGATACAGCAACACAAACCAAAATCTCTTGAGGCCCAACATCCTTTTAGCACTTAGTGTCTTCAAGTCTTCTAAGTGTACACACTAAAGAAGATACGGAAAAACTTAAGATTCATTTTCTTCCAAGTATGATTCTATTAGGTACATGATGTTGCTATTTCAAAAGCCCCAAAAGGCTGGGCTCTGGAGAAGGTCTTTGATCCATTTAAGGAACATTTATGGAAAGCCTAACATGGATTTAGCACATTGACTGAAATAGACTCCAACATGCATAATCCAGTTCTCAGCCTCCAGAGGCTCACCAGGAAGCCATGTGGTAAGGCGTGAACTGGGCAGGCACTCCCAGGACAGAAGGTAAAGCAGGACCTCAAATACATAATCTGCATGGGGTTGGATGTGGCTTTTCCCCAAGGTAACAGGCAAATGGTATAAAAAATGGCAAGTGAAGGGTCAGAGGTCCTGTGACAGGTCACATGCTATGCCTGACAGATGACATGGGATTGGGGGGAGGGGAACAGGGATGAGAAACAGCAATATACACAGCAAAAAGTATTGAAAATTGTCACAATACACTGGGTGTGGTGGCACATAACTGTACTCCTGGCACTCAGGGAGGCAGGAGGATCTCATAGGCACTTTCCATGGATTATCTCTAACACTCAACACAACTCACAACAGTCATTATTCTACAAGGATTTGAGAAAGTTATTCAGCATCTTTGAGCCTGAAAATCACCCAAGTAACTCAGTCAGAGACCAAGATGGGCAAAGAGTCTGACACACTCCAAAGCAAACACTATAGGGAAACCAAGGACTGAACGGTTAAAACAAGGTGGAAGCAGAATCCTGGAGCCACAGACCAGGAACCTGGAGGTCAGCTGCCGCCTGCCCGCCCCCACTGGGTGCCCAGCCTGCCACCTTCTATGGCACCCATTCCTCCCAGCTGCCTTTCTGACTTTCCTCCGAACTCAGCTGGGTTTTCACAAGTAGATCAGAAGGCACCGTGGATATGTAAAACAAACTATTTAGATATGAAATTTTCCCTCTAGAATCTTACTAATATCATTCAATTCATTAAGTGTCCCTTGTAAAGTTCTTAATATTTATAAAATATAAGGCATATATGCCTAAACTAAGAACCTACACAAAATAGTATATTAAGGTATTAAATGCCATACTGTAAAGGTACAAATAAAATTGTGAGAGCTGTGTGTAATCACATAAGATATGTTTCCACAAAATTGCAGCCATAATTTATCTTTTCAACTGTAAGGTAGCTAAACTGACTTTCTCTCAGACTTCAAAAGAAAGCATGATGATGGGCAATAAAGCAATAAAGCAAACTGTATATTGCTATATACAAAAAAAAAAAAGAAAAATCACAAGCATTCCTGAATACATACTGAGTTCGAGAAAGAGCAGCCTGGCTCCTTCTACAAGAAGAGAAAGCAATTAGCTATGAAATCAGAATCAAAACTCAAGGGCTTTCAACATCCTAAGCCAAAAAATTATCTTCTATAAGGAATTTTGCAAAGTTTTAAAAATATGTATTTATTTTTATATGAAAGCAATTTTCAAAAAAATTCATTTATAATCCTCCAATTAGTTTTTCCTAAGCAATCTAACAAATAGTAAGTGTATTAACACCTTTTCTGTCCTATGAAAAAGATTATTATTCTGAAAGCAAATTCACTGACTTGAAATAAAGAGAAATAAATGTGGCTTCCTTTCAGTAACCCAAGCTCTGCACACATCCAGCATCAAAAGAATGGTGTGTAAACGTGAGGTGGGTGACCACAGAACCACTTTCCCGGGTCCCCTGGCAGCTTCTCTCTCTGTCCACCTCTATCTACCTCTGATCAGCTAAGTGCTGAGTTTACACCAAAGCAAAGTGGAAACATCTTTCCAACAGAAATGGTATTATAAGTATCAGTAAGAAATGAAAGACCATTTCAATTAGAACTTGTCAGGTCAAGTGACACAGGCCTGCCATCTCAGTACCCTGGGAAGCTAAGGCAAGAGAATCCCAAGTTCAAACCCAGTCTGGGCAATTTAGTGAGACTCTGTCTCAAAATAAAAATGAAAATAAAGAAGGGCTGGGGATGTGGTTCAGAATGAAGGCTCTGGGCTTGATCCTTAGTACTACCAAAAAAGAAAGAAAGAAAGAAAAAAAAAAGACATTGCAACCATTAGTAAGAAGTGAAAAATCCTATTATTATTATTATTATTACTACTGGAACTAGAATTTGAGTTTGTTACAAATGGCTGTGGTCTCGTAGTTGATCTGACAATCCTCAAGTTGGGAATTATAGTACATATTTCCACTCTTTGAATTTTTTCATTTTTAAAAATTTAAATACTGAAAGAAAGTCAGAAGTTATAAAATTTCTAGTTAGAAGACTAGAAAAGAAAATAACTGAGGTAGAATTGAATCATTACAGGTTTGCCTCTAGACTAGATTTTAAAAATTAAAGTAATCTGTAGTGGCTTAAGAAGTGACTATAGATGTACAATACAGCCAGTTGCAGAGCTGTGGCAAAGCATTACAGAATCTTTTAAGCATTCTTTCAGCTAAGCTGCATTTTTTAGCAAACCCAAGAGGAGAGTCAAATAAAAGTGAAAAACACTTCCCAGAATCTAAACAACAAAGAGACCACACAATTTTATCATGGAGTAAACACAAAACTAGGCAAAGGCTTAAAAAGTTCTGCTCAGTTCTGAAGTGGCTAATTTAGGAGGAAATGGCCCCCTCTATCCCTGCCCCTCATAAACATTATTACTGCCACGCTGCTTTCAAAACTCAGAAAAGAAATGAAAAGATAAGAGGGAGAAACTACACAATGAAGCCGAAGGTCCAAAGCAGCACAATGGGAATAAACAAGCATCCCAGAATGTGTGTGGTCAGGCTGGTGGTTTTAAAATAATAAACAGGAGTGATGAGACAGAGAAACATTTTATAATGAGGCCATAGAATACAGCTACAGCACTGTTTATTAGGCTGACAGAGACATTACCTAGTCCATCTAGAATACCGTGGGCACACGGGCTATAACACAGACCTGTGTGAATATGTTCTTTAAAGAAAAGGTAAGAACATCTATGGTTCGGAAAAAACACTAGTTATGAGAAGATAACATGGGGTAGTACATTCTCCCCGAGTTACACAACTGGAAATAAATTCTTGACATGTACTTGAAAGTACAGGAAAGCCACTATTGAAAGTGAGGCAATATACTTCAACCATATCCCAAAGGGGCAGGCATGGCAGGCCGCCCTCCAGGACATTAGGCCAGCCTCTCCAATGCTTCCAACTGTTCCCTTCCCAGGGGAAGGAGGCAAAGGGACAGAAAAATGTCCTTCATAAAAAGTGTACACATTGAGAGAGATGAGACGTTTCGACTGTGCATTCAATGTCATTGTTAGTTTAGTTTGGTAAATTATGAGGTTTCTACATAAGAAAGTAAGTTCATCAAGAAATAAATAAGCTGAAACTTTATTCTGAAGAGTAACAGAAGTCCAAGGAGTTCTCCTTACTCCAGGCCTGACAAGGAACCCTTGGCTGGTCACCACAAAAGAATATCGCTGGTCTCCTGAGGTACTTATTTTAAGTTGAAAGGGCCTCCGAAGGGTTACTGGAACAATTCTTTGAATTGTATAAACAACAGACGCAGTCACTTACCCAAGTCCCACACCTAATTTGTGGCAAAGAACCCACCATACCCACCTATCTGCCTGTCATACCCATTCATAAGCATGGCTACACTGCTGAAAGGGGCTCTGCCTTTCCCACATTTGAGAGGTAAAAGGAAAATTAAAATGTTTACTTTATTTTAGGATTTCTTATGAAAAAACAAACCTAGGACCAATGGAAAATCCCTAATACAGTTCATTTTTATACTTACTACAACTGCCCAGGTCGAAGACACTTGGCTCCACTTCTCAACACCACACTCCGCTCCACAGAAATCTAAGGTCCTGAATTCCCTTCTACCCCTCCCGCCTTTTTGTCTCTTAACAGTGTAAGCCACGTTGCATAGTTTTGGGATATGCTTACTTAGGCTGGAAAGAGTAAAACGAGAAATAACTTTGTTTTTGTTTATAATACATACGTACTTAACTTTAGGGAGGTTATATAATTCATGCTTGCAATGAATAAATAATCTAATAATTTGACAAAGTTAATATTATCTTAACATTACTTTAAAGGGCTCAAACCTTAAAAATCCTCATTTTATAAACTGACCTCAGAAGTCAGCACCATTTGCAAAAAGGATCACATTACTTACACAGCATGTCATTAAGTTATTTTCATCAATTAAACACCAATGTTTAAGAAGCATTCAATGTCACTGCCTCCAAAGCAAAGTAGTACATAAGTCTGGTGTCACTTAGCCCTTGAGCACACATATTAACAGCCTACTGCAAGCTGAACTAAATAAACAAGCACACTAGCAGATGTAGTGCCTTCCACTGAACTGTACTGTTCCATGTTCCTTCGCTTCTGATTTGCAGCGAGAAAACAGCTTTCCTGGCAGCTTCCGATCCAGCAAAACGGGGCAAGAGAAAACCCTCACAGGCTGCATCGTCCTGGGCAATTCATCCAGGACAAGCCCACGTTCCATTTCAGGAAGCTTAGAGGCCCCTTTCCATTTTCCTAAACCTCCTTATGGACCACAGGGCTCCGTGCTCAAGCCACGCCCAGCACCGCCAGGTGGGTTTCCGCACCTCAACTCTGCCTTCCTTTCTTCACTGACGTCTCTTCTTCTCAGTGTTTTATCTTCTCCAAAAGCACTTGCCCAATGGGCCCAGTCACTAAGCAACACGGATCCACAGGCTACATCTTGTCCCTTTAAAAAGAGGAGCGCCTTATTTAACTTTGAAGTCACGAATGGGTCACAAACACTAAGCAGCTTCTCAGTCTTCCCAGGGTCTTGGCCCACCAAGCCTAAGCCAGAGGATGTGGGGCGGTGGGAGGCAGGCCAGAGGGCACAGGCAGCTGCGTGGGGCCACTCACGGCCAGGCGCGGCCTGCTTTTCTTCATTCCCACGTACAAGGGGAATGTGGAGAGAAAATGCTGACTCGGCCAGCTAGGCCGGATCCATTCTCAGCCTGGCAATGCAGCGTCCACACCCTCGAGGTTTCCAACACTCCAGTGGCTTCTCACCAGCCCCTTTCCTTCCTCCCTTTCTTCCACCCTCTTGCTGATGACCTCTTCCCTTCTCTGTTCCAACATTCACCGTGTGAGTCTTTTGAGTAGAATGTCTCAAAAACACGGCACAGTGTCCACTGACAGAGAGAAGTGAGAAGGCCCTCTCCCCGGCGACACGCACACAGACGCCCCTGGGCTGCGCTAACTGAGGCCCTACAGCTTACAGGATTCGCTGTCTACACTGCAACTTCAGCAGGAAAGCGATCCAAACCCTCCTTTTCACAGGTGGAAAGGGAAGCTTAAGGGGACTAAATAATGTTTCTAATGGCGGTGCCTGCACTGGAACCTTATCTGCCCACCCCAGGCCTGACCCATGGAGATGCCTCAACATGCAGGGCATGCGAAGTCCCTGGAAGCCCACATCTCGGCAGTACACACCCACAAACTCCTTCTAGGTCCTAGAACTCCATCCTTGCACCATCTCGTACTAAGCTGGCTGGGCTCCACGCGGGGACCATGCTAAGACGCGTAGAAAGGTGTTAATGTTAATACCGACCTCCAGTGAGGGTAAGCAATTTTCTTGAAGGGATAAAAAGTCACTAAGGCCAAGAACTACCAAAATCCAAAGATAAATTAAGTTAAACTTCACTTTCAAATGACAAATGTAAAAATGACAAAAAGAACATTTTTAAAAGGAGGGAAGAGGATCAGGACAAGAATAAACTACAGATAAATCTGGCTGCTTGTTGGTGAAAAAAATCATTTAAAGAATTCAGGTCTCTAAGCTTAGCTTGATTCTAAAATAATAAGTAATGTGTTCTAGGTAAAAGCTTTGCTACATCCTGGATAAGAGCAGCTCTTACAGCTTCGTCACTAACCACCTAAAGACAGAATGACATTCAGTACGAATATAAACATTCACTTGAGGGTGAACGTCTTAAAACAACATGATTACTTTTATTCACTATGTATATATATATTCACATAATTCACCTTGCTCCCCAAAATTAAAAAAAATTATGGTATCTCATGTGGCTTATTTGGTAAAATAAGCCGTTCATTGCCAACAAATTTATATATACATAAAGGTTCTTGTGTTTCAGCTTGTAATGAATATTACATGTGTGGCTGGGGTGTAGCTTAGTGGTATAGCCCATGCTCAGCACACAAGGCCCTACATTTAATCCCTAGCACAAAAAAATTAAATTAAAATTACTAGGGTGATAGTTTTAAGAGCACCTTGTGAATACAGTGTGTCCTTATTTCAGAACAGTGTCTGGACACAATGGTGACAATGTTGATTTTCCTATACCTAAGCAATTATAAATGAAGATTTTAAAATTTGAGAATAGCAAAAGAAAGTATTCTTTTTAAATATTTTATACCTACAGAATCTTATTAAAAGAACATCAGATGCTTACACTTCAAGTTAATCAAACCTCTAAATACACATTTGTACTAAAAAAATGAAATTTGGAGACTGCTTTAATTAGAGGTAAAACTTTAAGATTCTTTTATTTTAGGAAGATAAAGAGAAGCTCAGGCTAAAGTAAACCTAAATAAACTTGGCAAACAGAAAACCCTCTCCACACAGAGCAAGGCCAAGTAGGAAAATGGCACCAGGTCTTCACAGGAGCTGCCATAAGCTGTGCACACAGAGCCAGGCCTCCCAGGAGCTGAGGCTGGTGAAGGCTTCTGAGATGGCAGTGGTTAACACTGGCTAGCAGAATATTTCTATTAAATAAAGAATGAATTTCTTGCTTTCAAGTATTTTTCCCAAATAATGTCTAGTTTGTAAGTGAAATTCTAATCCTTGTCACTAATTGCTCCATGAACTCAGGTGGCACCAACTGGAGGGCAGCTCAGTCATTCTCATATCCCAGTACCATGTACACCGAGCGTGGGGGGGGGGGGGGGGTCACACCTGTATTCCCAGCATTTGGCAGGCCGAAGCAAGACGACTGCTGTGAGGTTGAGGCCAGTCAGTCCACACAGTAAGTTCAAGACTGAGACGCTGCCTCAAAAAATAAACTTAAGAGCCCTATCTATCCCATGAGTTGTCCTGCTGCCCTTACCTGGGAGGGACCATGCATCCAGTGGCTTTAAGTCTTTATTCTGGCTACATCCAGACTTTCTTGTATATGATTTTAAAAACAAACAAACAAAAAAAGGCAAAACAAAACACCTGGAAATATGTCATGCTTTTCAATACACTAAAAATATAAAACTTAAAACACAAAACTGAGGGATGACCCATGATGACATCTGTTATGAGTTTAGTTGGCAATGTCTTGCTGCAGATGGCAGGTATTTAGTTTTGTGCCTGGAAATCCCTGGCTCTGGGCACACTACTCAGAGCTCCCAGCTCCCAGCTGACTGGAGGCGTTCATCAAGAGCTGATGGCCAGCTCACGCTCTGCCTGGACCTAGGTGAAAGGGCTTCTCCACTTAGGACACTCTAATTGAGCTTATTTAGCTTTTATCTTCCCAGAACAAAGAAACTAAGGTTTTAACTTTAATAAAAAGGAAAGACCTGGAAAAAGAATTTCCTAAGACTCCCTTAAGCAATATTTTTTTTCTTTCCAATCCTGTTCCCTTTCTTATCCTGCATATTTCTATTACGGCGGCGATAACTATTTTCTATCACCCAAACCTAAGCCTGCAGAGAAGCAACACTTGACTCCTTCAAGAGGTAGCCCATACCAAGTCTGGCATCTTGCCGGCAGGCATCAGCATCTCAGGTTCACTCACTCCTGCCCAAATCCACCCTCTTGTCTGCTCTACTTTAACAGCCACCTCCAGTCTGCACATGCCCCATTGGAGGACCCTCCCGCAACCCTCCCCCTGGAGCCAGGCCTCATACCAGAAAGAATGCCCCTAAGAATGCCAGACTAAGTTTCTGTGGCTCAGCTCCTGTCTTAAAAGCAGGGACAAGAGTATTTGTCTCTACAGCTGCCATAGCGTTTAAGTAAGATATGCAAACATAAAACACGAAGCACCACGCCTGGCACATAGTTAGTCCTCAAAATAGGTTAACTATTTTGAATATAACTGAGATATCAAGCTTTAGTTTAAAATCTTTGTTGGCTGCTGACAGTCTATAGAATAAAATTCAACTTTCCCACAAGCATGCTAGTTATTGCAGTATAAGAAAAATCAGTCTCAAGTCAAGGCCAAAAAAAATGAACTCAAGTCCTGGCTCTCCTTATTAGCTGTGTGATCCCCGAAGTCACCTAACTTTTCTCAGTGTGTTTTCATAGCCACCAAAAAGAGATACTATCACTGGGGGGCCTGGGGAGTTAAGTGCACTGAGTTGAAAAGCAAGGCCTAAAACCCAAATCCACCTGGAGTCTGTGTAATTAGCTGAGGTGAGGCCTAATTGGGTGAATCCATACCAGACTTAGGGTGAGGCCTAAATTCACTGAGACTGATGTCCTTTAAAAGAGAAGGCCTCGAGTCAGATCCATGCAGAGGACCCCTCGTGACCATGGCGGCTACGAGTGTGATGCGGGGCCCACAGACCAAGTAACTGCAAAGATGTCTGACCACCCCAGAGCTGTAAGGACAGCGGAGGGGTTTCCTCTAGATACACAGCCCTGGCAACATCTTCATTTCAGACTGCTAATCTCCAGAACTATTTTTAAAAAAAAGTCTGTCATTTTAAATTACCCAGTTTGTGGTAATTACTTATCAATTAGGAAACTAATTTAACTGATGAACACTGATGCTTAAAAAGCACTAAGCATTCATACCACAAAAGATAGTTATTCCACATTACACACAAGGCTGAGGGAAGTCAGCAGGAACACAAGCTCACAAGGTTGTTGCCCATGCTCACAGCCACCCTGCTGTCATACCCACTCGGGCACAGAACTAAGACACACAGGAAGCAGCCAATTAACAGTGGCCCTTACTATCACCACGCACACTGCCCCACGAATCTGCCTGTCCTCTAAAGCCAGGGTCAGCAAACATTTCCTCTTAGGGTCACATAGTAAATAATTTAGGCTTTGCAGGTCAACAGGCACACATCAAGGCTATTACGTAGGTACTTACACAATCCTTAAAAACAATTAGAGCAATAAAATTATGCTTAGCTCAAGTGCCATAAACAAATGGGTGCCTAGGAGGATCTGGCTCACAAGCTGTCCTTCACAGAAGCAGGGCCAAACCATCACCCACCAAGCACATCCACTCGTGGCCTCAGTGTCCCTACTCTGCCAGTTTACATTCCTTCCCCACCCTTCAGGCGGCCGCTTCTCCTCTCCTCTCCATGAGACTGCCTGTACTTAGGATTTATCATGTCTTGCCTGAATTAGTGCAACAGCTCCCCATTTCATATTCCCCACAAGCCACTTGCTCTCTCCTTCTCTCCTGTACTGGGGATTGAGCGCAGGGCCTTCATACTGAGCTACATCCTCAGCCTTTAGCTCATTTTTATTTTTGATTTTGAGACAGGGTCTCAGTAAGTAGCTAAACTGCCCAGGCTGGGTTCAAACTTGTGATCCCCCTGTCTTGGCCTCTGAGGGTGCCGGGACTAGAGGCCTGCGCCACCAGGACTAGCTTCCAAGCCAGCCTTTATAACACACACCACAGGACTAGTCTATCTGAAGTGCAGACCTGGCCACATAAACATCCTACTGACCTTCCATGTTTTCTCCATCTCTTCAACAGCAGCTACAAGCAGCAGCATCTGAGACACCTTCTGAAGACCACCAACATCCTGATTTCAGATGCAATAGATCCAGGGTGGGCCACAATTTACAGCTGTAGTCACGCACCACCTGATTCCAAGAGGCAGCCAGGAGTGGGCTCTTGACTACTGTATATCCAGTTCCTTTGATTTGGAATGCCATTCCCCTGTTATGCCTACCTGGCAAACTTCCAGTTAGCTTCAAAACTTTTAGACTGAGACTGGTAGAAACCACTCTTGAATCTACCTAACCACAAGTCAATTATGCCTTCCTTGGCCCGACTTCACGTCATGGCGTGTCCACGACTGTGTGCGTCACATGGTATTGCTGTGAAGCTGGGCAGTCTCCTTCACTGACCACAGCACTGAGAACCAGTACACCAATGATTATTACATGTTTATCTAACCTATCCTACAGTTTGTCCAATACCAGGAGTATGCTTCTCACCTATGGTCCTCCAAAAGCTACATGTGGCTCTTTGTAAGAGGGACCAAATGCTGCCCCCCAATCCTCTGATTAAACCAACAATCCTTCTCCATCCTCTGAACGTCTGGCCACTCTCATTCTCAGCACTGAGTCAAATCTAGTTTTTCTGTGAATTCTCTGTACACAAACGCTATCTCCCAGCATGGCATTTTCCATGGAGGCAGGCACCTCATGTTCGACATCTCAACTCAGTTATTCTTTGTGTATCCCAGTCAATTTGTTGCAAGACAGAGAAGTAGGAAACCCAAGTGTACTGGGGAAACAGCTAAATTTATTAGTGGCATCCCTGGCCCAGGGGAATAAATATCCTAAATCTGAGCCCCAAATACAGGGAGTCTTTTTCTTATACACAGTTTTGCCTTCATTTACCGTGTATAGTAAGGGGTAATTTTATTGGCTAAAGTTGTTGGGCAGTGACACTAAAAGTCACTAAAGTTACAATTTAAAGTTACAAGGTGAACCTGAAGTTACAAGGTAGCGCTACATTGCGCACTACATTGCCCATGTGGGCTTTGTGTTTTGCTACTGACAAGGTCATGCTGTCTGCCTCCACTGATAAGGCCAGGCTGCCTCATTTCTTTATTCTGGTAGGAGAAAACTCTGGCCCCTATCAAAATTAACAAAATAAATGCACTCTCTCTGGATCTTGTGCTCTGAATTAAGCAAAAGGGACCACAATAAAGGTATTATAGTTAAAGCTTACTAAAGAGGAAAATGTGTGTATTTATGTAAGTTTAAACACCAAAAAATTAATGTAAAAAGGTATATCATAAAGTACATGAGATTAATTCTTTGAAACATAAAGCATTTTCAAACTTTCACTCCAATTAATTTTGGAAAGCCACTTCATGGACACAATAAGCCTAGGACTTCTAAATAACTCATTAATTAATGACTTCATCTGTAAAATATATCCAGATCTTACCTTTACTTCCTGTATATTTTTAAGTTGTTAATCAACACTATAAAAATACAAAAAAATCCTATAAATCATAGAACACATCTATTTCAAAGGCAATTAAGAAGCAGTTACTTCATTAACTGGACAAGCATTCATTAAGTATTTACTATGCATGCGAACATCAGCGCACCCATCTTATATAGATTAGAAGACCATCACCCCACTCACCAGCTAAAACCACCCAGCACAACCAGGCTCTAATCAGGACTCAGGGAGGAAGAAGAGGATACAGCCTGACATTTGGCTGCTTCTGCTTGTGTTGGGGGTGAGGGGGGGGGGAGGTACAGATAAAACTAAAGTCCTCCTTGTCCATTCTACCTGTTCCAGAGAGTTTTATTGTTGGTAAGGCCCAAAACTGTAGAGTTAACACTTAACGGCTCCTCATTCTCCTCCTCTCTTTCCAGCTACATCTGGTCCCTGAGGGAAACCTGTTTGTTGACTCGACCTTTAACACACCCTAGTGTGGGACCCATCCTCACCACCTCCATCAGCTTCACTGGGTCCAGGCCACAACCTCTCCCACGTCCCTCAAGAACTGGAGGATCCTCCTACTGGCTCACAGCTCTTAATTGCTCCAGCCTCCCATCCATTCTGTTCTCATAGAATGACTGTGGTATCTGTTAAAATACTCAGTTGGACATTATCTCTTGGCTCAAAAACCTCCAGTGGCTTCTGTCTCAACTGCACTTTATTCAAAGTCCTGACAGTGACTCACGAAACCTTACAAATTGACCTTCTGTTATATCCTCTCCCACTGGGATCCCTGAGGGATCCTAATTGCTGTCCCTTTCCTTGATAGACCCACAGTAGGACTCTGGTCTCGTTATACCCTCTGCCTCAAAAGCTCTTCCTACCATTATCTGTTTGGATAATTCTCTCCCTCAGGTCTGCTTAAAACTTATCTTCTCAACAAAACCCACTTTGGCTATCCTTTTTAATACTTCTTCTTATGCCCTCTTTTTCCACTCCACTTTTATTTTCCCTAAATGCATCCCATATTCCAACATATATTATAATTCATTTACTGTGTTTATTTTCCACTATGCATTCCTGCCCTACTAGAACTCAAGCTCCACCAGGCTGTTGATCTTTGGGACAAGGACACACATCTTTAACAGTGTCTAGACTATGATGGGCACTTATTTGTTCAATAAAATCAGATTTGACTTATGGGGGCCTTATGAATAAATTAATTATTTTTTAGCTCCTTCCCCTAATCACTGCCTTCATATATGTGGAATCAACACAAAATTTCTTTGGGAAAAGAGGAAAAATCAAAATTGCAGGGAGAGATTAGAAACTTCTAAGAAAGAGACAGAAATGACACACAGACCAAAACTAACACTGAAATTCAACCAAGTTGCATATATAAGATTAACTGTAGCTTTTTACTTTTGGAGAGGAGAGAGTATTGAGAATTCAAAATAAAGTTCAAGCTGGGCATGGTGGCTCATACCTATAAATCCAGCATGTGGGAGGCTGAGGCAGGAGGATTGCCACTGAGTTCTAAGCTACCCTGGGCTATACAGTGAATTCAAGACCAGCCTGTACTATAGGAAACTCTATCTCAAATAGATAAAGCAATTAATCAATCAAGTTCACTTTCCAGGAGGAAAAACTCAGTGTGAGTACCTATTTGGTGGCTATTTAATTACTCCCTTCATGTGGGTTATTGCTCTAGCTGCTCACCACACTGCAGCCTCCAAACACCTGGGAGCCTTCCCATCATGCAGGGGGCCAAGAATGAAGCACCTGGTCAGACAAGCTCAGAATGCACGTGGTGGATCTCAACTGCTTTGTATAACTGCTCTTTCATATCATTCATAAAAAATTTTCATGCTCCTAGTTTACCGGGTAACATTCGCTGATGAAATAATATTAAAATTAGCCTGAAACACTGTCTAAATGTTTATGGCATACTTAAGTTATCTTATTTTCAATACAGAAATACCACTATTAAAAAAACAGCCAATAAAAAACATACATAGAAAACTATGAACCTACTTTCAGATAAGGAAAACAAAAAACAAAAATACTAAAGTGTTCTGATTTGCCGCAGAGTAGAATTAATCTGGAAGGAGAGAAAGAACAACAAGAGATGGTTTGCATAAATACCTTAATGTGAACAACATAAATTCTTTAATGTGAGCAACAATAAATTGACTACTGCATTATGCCTACATTTCTCTATTACCATTAATTACTCCTAGTTCACAATACAGGTCCATCTGATTGAAACAGAATATCTCACTACTTCCTAAAGGCTCCTTGGGCTTTTGTACCATTGCCTCCAATTCTGGTGGTAACGGCCTCCGTAGGGATAACATTACGGGACCTGTCCTGTAACAGAGTAACAGAGGGTACCTCCCATTTTATAACCACCTTTCTTCTTTTCAAAATTAAACATTTAATGAGTTGTTACTATCAACCTTAATATTTAACCGTCATGAGAGCCTTGTGAGGAAGTACTACCACTCAGCTAGTGAGGTCAAGACAACTCACTTGAAGCTCCCTGACCCTACTGTGCACTTAAGTAGCCCTCTGCCTCCAAGCTGGTCCACAGACAGGCAACGACTCCGCACTCCTGACTTCCTGGCTATCTTGGCTCTGCTGTCAGATCCAAGGCACCTGTTATTTCCACTGTGCAGCCTAGGCTGCTCTCTACAGAAGCACACTGCCCTTGTCCTTTAGGGTCTCATGGTATACCACACCACCATGGCTCAAGCCAAGTGCTCTCTATCCTTGTACAGTAACTGCCATCTAATCCGTGCTGCCTAAATGTGGGCTGACAGACAGTATAGGTCTGCTTTCTGGATATAATCTCATCAGACAGAGCTAAGCACTGCTGTGCTGTTTATTGGTTATAATCACTTAATGATACCACAGAGCTTCATATATAAAGGGTACATTATTCTAATTTGATTTTAAAATCTGACTTATAAATACTAAGAAACATTACAGTAAAAAGAAAAGAATCATCGTTTAAGGGAAGTGTCATGTCTACAAGTGACTCATGGGATTTCTCAGTTGTCCAGATTCTACCATCATGCTTGAAAATCCTAAGATGACCAAACAGGATGACACTTTTCAGTAAGAAGAAAAGTCCAAAGTCCAATGGGGCCCACAGTCACCAAGAGTTTGTGGGAAAGATAGAGTAGGAGTGCAGATCCATCTCTCACCTCCTTTCAGTTTTGCTGCCACTGATTTAACAGACTGGCTTCCACTGTGATTTGAAGAGAGGCTGTAGAGCTCAAAAAGGAAGTCCAGAAACCACGGGTAAGAGAAGCAAGCAGCACCCACCCGGCCTCACAACCAAGATGGCCCGTCAGTCACATCTATGCTCTTACCACGGAACTGAGCCGTCTACTTCAAAAGCCCCAAAGGTTATCTTGGTTCCACTGAGATAATATGAATGTGGCCAAAGGTCAAGGCCAAAATTGAAGGTTCTTTAAAAATAGCAGAGGTGAAAAGGAAGGGAGAAACGGGTTTTATTAAGATGGTGCTGAGATGGAAAAGACAACTGGCTTCCCATTTCTAGCTCACAGGTTTCAAAGTAAGGATGAGTCTGTGAGAGCCTGACTTCTTAGCCCGTTTCTCTGTACTCCTGGCATCACCCTCAAAGTTTTTACCCACAGGAGGAGGGGGGTGGGGGGGACAGAGGAAAGCATTCTTGCAACCCAGTCTGGGACTTTGGCTATCTTTAATTTATGTTTGATGGACACAAACCAACTCTTCTAGTGCTAAAGGAAGCACAATGGTGAAATTCTACCCAGCAGGACTGATAGCCCTACTGCTGGTATACTGTTCCTGAGGTCCTGGGCTATTTTGTGTAGAAAAGGTGGTTACATCTGGAACATTTAGAGAGCAAATGTGTAGACACTGCTTATTTAAGAATATAGAAAATAGGGCTGCCTGTTTATTCACCTGGTCCTGCTCCCCCACCCACTTCGCATGTTTACAAATGAGGCCTTAGCAACAAATTCATTCAATATGACTGTATACCTTTTTCCATGAAATAAAGAAATCTGGCCCCAGGGGACTCCCTCCAGCTGCCTAGTCCATGCTTACAAATAAGGATGAAGACAACACTTCTCATAACCTAACTTCTAAGGTCTCTGCCTTCTGCAATGTCTTCCAAGAGATAACCTGGACGACTGGCAGCCACCCAGATTTAGCTTTACTAAATTTTACAAAGTAAACATACCTTTGGAACAAAACTGAATATGCTGTGAAGTTGATAAAGATACATATTCTGTATGTGACGCCCAAACTCACCAGCATCATCATTATGAAGGCACACCGCAAGCGGCAATGGCAAAGAACAAAGAAAATAAAATGCTACCATTTCAAAGGAAGAGAAAGTCCAACCACAGGTTCCAGGTCAGACCTGTGCATATCGCCTACTCAGAGATAAGAGAGGTGCCTGTGGGCAAGGGATTTAAAGGACTTCTGGTAGGTCAAAGCAAAACAAATAAAATTCAAATGAATTCTGAGTTCCCATCAAATGTACTGCAGACTACAGTAAACTACCTTCTTCCTTGCTCTGCTCTACTAACCTAAATAAGCCTAGGACTCCATTGATTTAAAAAAATAGAACTCTAGAATTCTTTTTTTCATTGAAGGAACCATATGGCTTTCTTCACTTTTGCTGACTACTGCACTAAAACCTTTATTAGTCTGTGCAATGGTTTCAGTATTGAGCAAAGTTAGAAAAGGAAAAAAAAAATTAAAAAGCCAGCCCATCACATTTAAGAGATATTAGTTTCCTCCTCATTCTAGACCTGAGGCCCCATCAGGACAGCCTCAGAGGTCTAGTTAGGACTGGATGTGTTTTCTGAATAAGACAGAGAGGCAGACTACCATTAGATGGGCAGGCTCACATCATGACCCCTCCAATGACGGTGAGAGCCTGACAAGTTTCGTAAAAAGGGATCCCACAGAACTTGCCCCACCCCATCCCCCAAGTCTTTATTAATCTAAATCTATATGGGAGAGAAGAGATGGCCAAATAAAAATTATCGGTAAGTACATTAAACGATATTAAAAGATAACCAATATGCTACAGAAACTTAGGACACGGTTGACAGTCAAACTACCCTCCAATGTCTAAGGCAGAGCTGTCCATCCCAATTCTGGGCACCACAGGAAAGTTTCACATCTCTGTGTCCAGTATGTTTGCCATGAGCTGTATAAGCACTTAACATATAGCCAATGGCGGAGGAACTCAATATTTCATCCTGTTTAATTTTAACTTACCACATGGGGCTCGTGGAGACACCACTGAGTAGTACAGACCTCAAACACTTTAAAAGCCAACTGACCACAGCAGGTTTCTGATAAAAAACAGACTCAGAGGAGCTTAATGTTGCTTTCCTTTCCCCCAAAGAATTAATGAAAAAAATCTAATTAACTCTCCACAACTGCTCTAGGAATTAAGACACTTTAGAATCATTCTCTAATCTCTGTAGAGACCTCCCAATTATGACTAGAACATGTAAAATGTCAATGCAGTGAAACAAAAACCTGCTTTTCTCTTATTTTAAACAATGAGGCCTTCAGGTAACATGATTATTTCAAACTTTTTGAATTTTTACATTTCTAAGTTGAAATGAACTATGCACCAAATGCAATAAAATATTGATGAAAATATTTAAAGATTTTAATTTGTCCTTTCTGTTGTTGCGGACCTCTTTTCAAAAACACAGTTAGAGAATTTGGTGTGACTGCTATGAGGCCTTAGAGGAGAAAAGAAAAATTAACCAGTAAACAAACTCCCAAGAGCTCAGACTAAACAGGAGTCAGTGCAGTAGCAACTGCATGGTTACGGGAGAGGGGAAGGGATGGAGGTGAGCAGCTCTTTGCAAGCACAAGCCCTGAATGTGTGCAAAACCCTTACCGTTTTATGATTTTCAGATCATCCATACTCCTAAAAACCATCACCAACAACATCTTTAATAAACCTGATTGTTAACAAGTGCTTTTATCACACATTTTAGCTTTAAGTGATAATATTATTCTAAACACATGTCATCCAGGGACACAGCCTCCCTGTATATCATACACCAAGGTGACAGCAGAAACAAACTACACTGAGCATATTCTGCCATTCTAGTTCCTAAAGATTACACTCACTGCCTTTCAATCTGCGTAAACTACATAAAGAGACAGTGGTTTAATACAGATCCAAGCAACCAGAGACAAATCTGGTTTCAGGATTAAAAAATAAAATAGGTTTTAATTAGGTCTGGTGAACTACAAAATCTTAGGACAAACACCTTATCTCCTCTGATACATATTTCAACAGCAGGGCAGTTAGCAAAGGCTGAGTAGGAGCCATGAATGGCAGACAGGCAAACTAAGGAACAAACTGACACCCACCTGGCATAGATAGCCATCTGTATGGGGATGCAGGTGTCTCCACTGGGTTCTGCCTTCTTTCAACTGCTTACCAACAATCTGTATAAACTCTCAGAAATGTATAAACAAGCAGCTAATACAGGTCCAAAATAACGTAATACATAGGAATTTAAATGTTAAGATCCTGCACTAAGGGCTCAAAATGTCAGTTTTACCGGCACCAGCAAAAAAGAAATTACAATTTGTGCAACAACAAAAGGCATAAGGAATGCAGATACAATTTCAACATAGGCGAACAGCAATATTATTGCTCAAAAATTAATTCCATCTTAGACTGCATCTACACATTTTATGTTGCGAAGAAAGTTACTACTCCCTATTAAAATTGGTCCTCCTGATATTCAGGGTGCTGCGATTTGACACAAGGAGACATCCAGGACATTTGTGCCCCCTTCCCTCACATCTAGATTTGGAAGCCTAGTCACACATGAAGAGGAAAGAGAAAAGTAGAGAGGAAGGAAGTAAAAATGAGACTGCTGTCTCCAAACGTCTGAAAGCTTGACACATCCAGGAACAGATTTACTTTGTGTGGCTCCAGAGAACCAGAAGACACCAAGAGAGACACATTTTAGTTCATGACCAGGAAGAATGGAAGAAATTGGCCAGAGCTGGGGACTCTTCACGAACAGCCTGGCTCACCTGAAAAGGCAGCGAGCGCCTCATCCCTGAAGGCTAGTCCTATATCCAAGGAGATCAGATGGCTTCCTCATCCCACTGTCCCCCGAACATGGGCTTTACCAGGCAAGAAGGCCTCCCTCCAACACCTCATTCTGTCAACTGAGGCAGCATAACCAAATGCACATTACTGAGTAATATTAGGTCAGATCTTATTGCTGTATTTCATTTAAAAAATAAAGACAAAAATGTTTCAGTGCTGTAACAAAAGCTGGAAACACTAGGAACATAAAACCTACTGAAACATACTCTGGCAGTGGGACAGCTAACTAACTCACTGGGCCACCAGAAACACTGCTCTCACACAGAATATTCAGATTCTATGCACTCTATGTAATTTCCCTGTACCATTTTTATAAAGAACACATATTGAGTTGTTAGTAGAGTTCAAATTCAAAAATAACTAAGCTGATTTCTTGAAATTCTGAGTGAGCCTTTTACCTTATTTTTCACAGGTTACATGCAAGAAGCCTGTGTAGAAAGTTCTTGTAGGGTCCCAGCTCTGAGCAATGATCAAAATTACCCTTCCAAAAAAGGGACTCAGGTGGGGAGAGCGGAAGTGAGCTCATCCTGACTTGTGGGCACATTATTTCCTCCCCCATCGCTAAGTGACACCGCATCGCTCAAATGGATGCCTAACATGGTTTGGGTCCCTTGCTGATCCTACCCTAGTCACAACGTTACAGATCTGAGCAGTTCATTACCCAATTATTCAAATTCTAAAATGATAACACCGTCATAAAGCGTACTTTTACAGCTTCTCTGAAGAGTATTTATTCCTTGCTCGGAAGGGAAGGGAGGGAAACTAGCTGTTCAACAGCCCGTGCAACACTCGAGGGAAAGGCCTAGCCACCCACATCCCTGCCGGATTCCTGGACCTGCAGAACACCAGTCTGAAAACTTGTCACAGTCCTCGCTTTCCGCCTGAGCAATGCACGTTACACCACCTGCTCTACAAGTCGGGCTTTACCTTTCTGAACGTGGATGATGTCTGGGAAGTTGGCCAGGTGGCCCTGATACAGCGCTAACAGGTCCATGACCGGGTCCAGGTCCTGCCTGGGCTGCTCGGCGAAGAGCTCGCCAATGGCGTCGTAGGCATCTCCAGTGAAGGCGATGGCCTGGTTCAGGCCCACCGAGAAGGCCTGCTGGTCCAGCTCGAAGGCCTGGCTGAGGCCGCGGAAGGACTGGCCCACCTTCTGATACTCCTTCTTGAAGCCTGTCACCTGCTTGCGCGCGAACTCATTGGCCGTGTGGTTGAGCTGCAGCGCGCTGTCGTCCATCTTCTTGGTGAAGCACTTAAAGCCGTCGATCTTGCTCTCCACCTCCTGCAGGTCCAGGGCCGCGGCGGGGGGCGTGCTCAGGGTCAGGAAGAAGTTGGCGCCCACCATCTCGTCCTTCTCGGCCTTCCTCTTGCCCTGTTTCCAGGCCTTCTCGTCGGTGCTGCTGGGGCACGTCAGGAAGTGCTGAAAGACATCACACTGGGCCAGCACCGGGTGGCTGGCCATGTGGTTCATCCACCAGATCAGGCCCTTCCTGCGCTTGGAGATGAAGTCCTCCTCGAAGCGGCCGGTGGCCTGCTTCTCGGGCAGGTGGGGCACCGAGATGACAGGGAACTTCTCCGCCAGGCGCGCGTACAGCCAATCGAAGTGCTTGTAGCGCCGGTGCACGGGCACCTGCGTGTGCGTGGGCACCAGCTTGTAGGAGATGTAGCTCTTCATGCCCTTGAACTTGGTCTGCTTGGTTGGGTCGTCGATGGTGCACTGGAAGGGGTAGGGGTTCTCCTGCCACTCGGGGCCGTACGGCCCCAGCACCACGCACAGCTTGTCCCCGTCCTTCACGAAGCCCGAGGCCTCCCCGAGCACGAAGGCCTCTCCGCCCGACTTGACGAAGGTGGAGAAGCGGTTGAGGTTGCGGCCCACCGTGGCCGAGCTCTTGGCGCCCGGCGCGTGGTGCTGCGGGGGCGCCGGGCCGCCGCGGGAGCCCAGCGACAGGTCGGAGCGCGTGGACAGGCGGTAGCGCCCCGCCGCGCCGCCCGCCGAGGACGAGCCGTCCAGGTCCGGGTAGGCGCCGCTGCCCAGCGCGCCCGGCTCGTCCGCCACCGTGGAGCTGTCGTCCCACTCGTCGTCCCAGTCGTCGTCGCTGCCCTGGCTGGCCTGGTAGCTGCCGCCGTAGAGCGGCTGGGCGGACGGCTGCAGAGCGGCGCCGCCGTACGCGAAGCCGGCGCCCGGCGGCTGGAAGGAGCTGGGCGGCGCGGGCTGCGGCGGCGGCAGCGGCTGGAAGGCGGCGGGCGGCGCGGCCGGCAGGGGCTCGAAGCCGCCGGGCGGCACGTTGGCGTAGCGGGCCGGCGCGGCCGGGCCGGCGTCCCCCGCGGGGCCCGGCTCGGGCGCGCGGAGCACCTGCACGTACGAGGCGGGGAAGAGGCCGCGGTCGCCGCGGCTGTTGACGCCCTCCAGCCAGCCCTCGATGTCCTGCTCGCTGCACAGGCTCAGCACCTCGTGCTCCCGCAGCGAGATCTCGCCCGGGTTCTCCGACCTGAAGTCGTACAGCGCGCGGGCGCGCAGCGCCATGGCCCCGGCGCCGCCCTCGCCACCCGCGCTGCCGCCCGTGCCTGAGCGCGCGGGCCGCCGCCTCTGCCCGGCCGCGGGTCGCGCCCTCCGTGCCGCTCCGCTTCCCCCGTAGCCCCGACTGCCTGGCCGGGCCGCCGCCGCCGCCGCCGGCAGGGGGCGGGGCCCCGCGCCGCCCCGCCCTCAGCGGCGCTAATCCACGGCCGAGAGCCGCGTGCCAGGCGAGAGCAGTCGATGGCCGAGCGCCCGCGGCTCCCCCCACGGCCCTACTCCGCGGCCGCTGCTGCCCTCTGCTGGTCAGCGCTGCGGCGGTGAAGGGTTTTATTTAGAAGGGATTATCTAAGGATTTTGTTAAGCCTTTAAGGTGGGGTGTTTTTTTTTTTTTTTTTTTTTAAGTGTTCTATAAAGTTAGTATGTGCGTCCCTGATCAACGCTCCCACTGGGAGCGCTCAGTGGAAGAAGGCCTTAAGCTAAGCATTAAGAGGATTCTCAGGTGGAGATTAGCGACCGCACTGGTGGACACCCTGGGCCGTGGGCTCCTCACTGATGCGGCAGCTTTCATCCCTCTTGCTTTCTCTGGAGCCTTTGGCAAAGAAACGGGGAGAAAGACAAGAGCAGAGCAAGGGCTGGGGAAGGCGTCTGGCAAAATAAAAGGCACAGGTGGTGGAGGGCGGTAAGCTGGAGAGTTTTCGGTACATTAAGTGTGAGCAGAGAATTAGCATTTCGCACGAGGCTCCAGTCCTCCCTAAGACATTCCTAGTGTGGCGAATAAGATCTCGGGCTGCAGAGCCAGACGGTCAGGTTCCAATCTGTGTTCCAATACTAAATCGCCGTGTGACCTTTAGCAAGCCATTGACATTGTACTTACCACCTAGGTGAGAATTCAATCATAGCATCATCTGTAATGTTCAGATGAGGAAAAACAAAACATCAATATTTATATGTGGCAGGCAGCACAGTACATGAGTGCCACTGCCATGATTTGGCAAAGCTAAATCCCTATCATCTTTTATAAAAAGAATAAAGACCCTAAAATTTCGATTGCAGGGGTGTGCATCAGGGAAGTTTACAGGCTCACATGTGTCCTTTGCATCTGAGGTCAGTGGCCATCACTTCCCAGGTCCGTGCCGTGCCTCACTAAATTTACATTATTTTAAAGATAACTACAGTCCTAATAATCACTTCCTGCAATATTAATCAACTCCTATAGTTGCTCTGTTTCATATCTTCTTTTCCTCCAACATATAATTTGCACAAAGCTTTTTCTTCTCATAATCCCCTTATTAAGCATAACCTAATTATTCCTTTGAAGGAACTTCTAATTGGGGCTTAGGATTTATATGTCATTAATTTCAGCCTGTCCTCTAACCCTTTTCAAGCAAATCTGGGAAACTAACCAGAGAATATTCCGTTATTTTAAGTGCTGCTGGGTAATCTAAGCATCTGGTGCAAAACCACCACGCTAGCATACCCGAGTCACTCCCATAGAATGTATCCTATGTAAAAGCAGAACTTCATTTCCGTAGACAAATTCTTAGTTACAATATTTTCAGCTGAAAACGGAATGACTATTCTTACCAGTAAGCACTAAGAATCATTGTACTTCAATGTCAATATTGTATATAGGCAGAAGCATGAAGTCAACGTGCACTCTTGAATACAATTTACTTATTAATTCATTTGGTATATTATAAACACATGTAGTTCCACGTGTTGGTAACTATTTTTTTTGAGATCAAAGAGTAAATCACAGTATCTTCTAGTTTATTACATGTGCGACAATTTCAGGAGTTTAAGGTGATGCTTTTTTTCCTTTTTTCCAGATAGCTAGCTAGCTAGCTATATAAATAATTTACAATGTGATGGTTTCTATAAAAGGGTGGCACTGCTGTACAAGCAGTGACTGAGGACTCCTGGATGCCCGAGGTTGTTTGTGATACAGTATATGGGCATCTGTAGCTGCTCAGTTTGTCACACTCAAGTGTGAGGATGTGGTGCTTGCCAGGCATCAGGCTTTGGGAAGGATAGGAACAGGCTATCATGATGTTTGGTCTCGTGGCCTAAATGGTAGAGAGAACACTCTATTCCTAGAGTCTTGGATATGTAGAAAATGTGCCCATATCTTAATAACTTATAATGATTCACTCAGAGAAGTAGATAAAGTAGTGGATTTTTCAAAATATCTCTAAGAAATGAGGTATATAACTTATAATTTAGTTTACATGGTCACAACAACTGTCACCAGTTTCTGTTTAATTATGTTTTTCTAAGGGGAAATCCTTACAGGACACTCAATAGCCCCAAACAACTGCATCATTTCTTCCCTTGGCTTGAGAGGACTAAGGTGGCCTGGCGCATGGCTGTCTCTCCTGTGAGAGAAGCCAGAGTGTTTCCTTGCTAGTAAGCCGGCCATGTTTCTGACCTCTTTTGCCCTTGCTTTTTCCTCTGCCTAGAACCTTGTTCTCCCAGAAATCTACCATGCTGAGTTTTCACTTCATTCAAAACTGGCCTGGTTCCTCTAAGCCTCCTTTATTCATCCCTGGAGAATTACAGGGCTGGAGGAATGGCACACAGGTTAAAGCGCTTCCCTTGCAATTTCAATGCCCCGAGTTTGATTCCTCAGCACCATATAAAACCAGGTGTAGAGGTGCATGCCTGTAATCTCATCACTCAGGAGACTGAAGCAGGAGTATTGCCATGAGTCCAAGGCTAGTCTGGGCTACAGAGTGTGTTCAGGACCAGCCTGGGCTACAGAGCAAGACCTTTTCTCAAAAAAAAAAAAAAAAAAAAAAAAAAAAAAAAAAAAAAAAAAAAAAAAAAAAAAAAAAAA
>PVKB01004290.1:127202-149896 GCA_004027205.1 Ctenodactylus gundi | reverse complement strand
ACTGGGGGGCTGGCGTGGCCGGTTGGGGAAACTGAGGCGGCGACATGAATCCGTGAGGTGGGGCACAGCCGCCTAGGCTGGGGACTACATCTGCTCGCGCTGAATTCCGCGCGTGGGTCAGCTCCGCCCGGTCCAGCCGCACACGCGAGGAGGGGCCCTCACCAGCGCCTGCACCCCGGCCAGCCGGGCGGCTCCCTGTGACGTCACGCCGCGCTGCGCAGACGCGGCCGCCCCGCCCACCGCGCGGGAGGGAGGGCGTGGTGCTTACCTGCCTGCGCTGCCGTGATGAGCGCCGTGTTGCCCTCGCTGTCCTGCCAGTTGACGTCGACGTGGGGGCACTCCGCTAAGGCCACCACGGTGTCCACGAAGCCGTGGTAGCAGGCGACGATAAGGCCCGTCTGGAAATACAGGAGACAGAGTCAGAGGGCACAGGTCGCGAGTAGCCAGGGGGCACCGGGGTCCGCAGGGCACTGCCGCCCTCCAGGGACGGGGAGGTGGCTGCATGATCCTGAGTGGCCAGGTCCACGGGCAGGCGCGGAGGGCGCACGGAGGGGCGGGGAGAGGCCCGGAGGCGCCAGGAGCCCTGGGGCGTGGCAGCGGCTGTCACTTCTGTGCGACATCTCAGCTGTTGGGTGGCTCAGGGGCACCCAGAGACCACGCTTAGGTGACACTGGTGCGCACCCAGTCCGCAGCGGTGGTGGCAGACAGGTTTGGATCCTGACTTTTTTCTATTCTCTTTTTGGAATGACTAGTGACTGAACCCAAGGCCTTTGCCCTGAGCTACATCCTCCACCCTTTGCCTTGCAAGCACAAGGTCCTGAGTTCGATTCCCCAGCACCACATAATGCTGGGTCTGGTAGCCCACGTCTGTAATCCCAGCACTGGGAGGCTGAGGCAGGCGGATTGTCCTGAGTCCCAGGCCAGCTTGGGCTACATGGTGAGTTTGGGACCAGCCTGGGCTACAGAGTGAGACACTGTCGCAAAGAAGAAAACTAAGATGCTAAATTGTCCAGGCTGAACTGAATTGAGATCCTCCTGCCTCAGCCTCCCACCACAAGGCTGAGATTACCGGCATGCAGCATCAAACTCGAATGGATTCTGGGTATCTTCTGAAGGTAGATTTCCTGTTAGAACAGCCATGGCACAACAGAAGCATTCGTTATGGCCCTCAAGTTTCACCGTAAGCGGACGTGGCCACCATCAAAGGATACGGAAGAGACCAGGTGCAGGAAGCACAGCCAGCACGTCAGCCGAGCCCGCGGGCACCAAGGACATCAGGGAGGGGGACCCTGGAGTCAGGACATGCAGGCTGCTGTGGATTCCTTCTAACATTACCAAATCATGAAGAACACAAAGTCCTGCCAGGGCTGGTGGTACAGCCGGGACCCCAGGCCACTCGGAGATGGAGGCAGGAGGTCTGCAAGTGGCAGCTCAGCCCATGCAGCCTGGCAACTCGGGGAGACCCTCCCTCAAGACCACAAAAACAGAAATGGGCTGGGGGGTATAGCTCCTGGGCTTAACTGATCTACAATACCACAAAAACGCATCCAAAAATGCCAAGCTACAAACAAGATGAACTCACAGAAAGTCTAGCAGGAAAATAAGCACCTGGAAGTTGGTGGCCCTCAGCAGCCCACCCCCCCACCCCCGCCCAGGCCCCTGCTTGTGCCCTTGGCAGTCCCCCAGGTCAGTAACCACCAGCAGCTCCAGCTGTGAGCAACACTCAACACCTCCCCTTCAGGGAGAGCTGTGTCTCCCGGCCCTTTTCACAATTCTGACTTGTAACTTCAGGATCTGCCCTTGTGCTTTTTAGTGAAGACACTTAAGTATCTGGGGCCACAAATAAAATACTTAATAGAATTCATATATGAATGGTAAAATATCCTTTTTAACTTTTCTTGTTATAACATTTTTTAGAAAGGGTAAAAATACATGCCACAGGTCAGTCACACCTGCATGGTCCCTGAGCTCTTCCTGGATCCTGAGGCTCAGGGATGGAAATACTCCCTGCCAGGGCCTTTAGACAGAGCCACCCCTCCACCCACCCAGCACAGGGCAGGAAGGAGCACAAGGCAAAGGTTTGTTATTTTAAGCCACTGAAATCTGGCCTTGTTTGTTATTCAAGTAAATATAGCCCATCGTGTGTGTGTGTGTGTGTGTGTGTGTGTGTGTGTGTGTGTGTGTGTGTTACTGTAATATATATCTATAAATGCCTTGGACGTCAGAAGTTGTCTACTAACCCCTGTACCCCTAGAAGAACTGGCCCTTTTTTTGAGACAGGGTCTCATTATAGTCTAGGCTGGTCCTGAACTCACTAAGTAACCCAGGCTGGCCTCAAACTCACAGCAGTCCTCCTGTCTCAGCATCCCAAGAGCTGGGATTATAGGCATGAGCCACTATGCCCAGCAAGAACTGTCCTTATGCTAAAATTATAGAGACCTGGGGACACAGGAGACAGTAGGGCAGGCAAGGGAAAGGGAAGTGTCGTGTGTATGCACCAGCTCCTCCAGACTATGTATCTCAAACATGGACTAAAAAAATAATTACAGGGGGAAAGTACATTATTGCTACTTGATTGGCCATAAAATGTACTTATAACATTACACAGATAGGAATTTTTTATTTTGCAGTACTGGAAACTGAACTCAAGGGTTTTCCTCTGAAATCTATCCCCAACGTTTTGTTTTTGTTTTTGTTTTTGTTTTGGTATTTTTGTTTTGTTTTGTTTTGTTTTGTTTTGTTTTTTTGAGACAGGGTGCCACTAAATCACTACGCTGCTCAGGCTGGGCCTGAACTTTCCCTGTAGGGGTATCAGAAACATGCAAAAGCCAGGCCCAGTGGCACAGGCCTGTCACCCCAGCACTCCCGGGGGCCGAGGCAGGAGGCTCGCCACATCCAAGCCCAGCCTGGGCAACTTAGTGATTAGGGAGACACTGCCCAAAAATCAAAGATGGACTAGTAACCCACCCCCCCCAACACACACACACACACACACACGTACATCCCACCATCTCCTACCACGAACAATTGCTCCTGAATAATGAGAAAGCACAAAAAGTTTACGGGAATAGAAACTGTAGCCAAGCTTCTCAGCTCATGTTGTTTAACGGCATAATCGAGGTCACGGGTCATGAGGGAACAGGACAGATAACTGAAGGCCGCCTCTTACACCACGAGTCACGATAGTGTACATAAACATACACCCATCAATCTGCCGACAGGTGCCGCAGAGACAGATTTGAATCATTTGTAGTAAAATAGATACAACTTGAGACCACCGCACTCAGTGAGGTGAATCACGCTCAGAGGATTTGATATCTTCTTTCTCTAACATGAAAAACTCAGAGAATAAATAGGTAAGAGTCACAGGGGCAGGAAAGCACCAATGTTAACCCATTTATCCCGAAGGGCCCAGGTGGCCCAGCTGACCTGACTGCGCACCGTGAAGGTTCCTGGGTGGGCAGGGCGATGCCACAGAGCACCGGTGCCCCGCGTACGCCTCGCACTCCCTCCCTTGGCAAGGCAGACATGAGGCCCAATTCACTTTCTGTTCCTTGTCATTTCAAGTGGTTTTCTTTAAATGGAACAGCATGAGCCAGCTAGTGACACAGGCCTGTCCTCCCAGCATACTGGGAGGTTAGGCAGGAGGTTTGCAAGTTGAAGCAACTCAGTGACTTAATGTGACTGATCCTGTCTCAAAACCAGAAGTGTAGAGGCAGCGGAGGGAGGATCTCAGTGTGAAGGCCCTGGCCTGGTCCCCAGCTCAGTTTGAAGGCTCTGGCCAGATCCCCAGCTCAGTGGCAAAGGCCCTGGCCCGGTCCTCAGTACAACAGTAATTCAGCTAGTGAACCGGGGCAGCACCCCTCTTCCCCACTATGCACACTCTCTTCTGCTGGCTCCCTAGTAAATGCACGCCTAAGCTTGGCAGGTGCCCACAGCTGTGTCCCAGGTGCCTCCCAACTGGTTTTGCCGGCCACTTCCTCACTGGTGCTCCACCTGAGAGTCATTCCTGGTCCCCAGGGACAAGTGATATCCCCACATCACAGGAAGGTCAGACTGCAAGATATGATGGCTTGGGCTGCCGTACAAGGTAGGAATCCCCAGGTGTCCATGCACATACTTAGAACAGGTATGACTAACACGGCCTCAGGAAGTGTGGCCCCTGGGAGATGGGTGGCCTGCCTAGGACACATGGTCCCCATGGGCTCCAGAGCATCGTTCAGCATCCTCAGGCTGGTGGGGCCTGCCTGCGAGCTGAGAATGCCAGGGTGGGTGTTGCATGGGAGAGTCCTTCCTCTCAGGAAGTTCTGCCCTGGGTGGGAGGCAGAAGAGTCAGTGACATCACCAAGCTGGCCCAGGGGCTTACGGGTGCACAAGCTGCAGAAACTAGCCCAGGCCAAGGAGGAGTTGGCACCGACTCAGCTTTCTGAGGTAAGCTATGAAGGACGTCCCATGGGGCCCCGGGGGAGGAAGGTCCTTGTCACAAGCGCCCAGAAGCCTGTGCAAGAACGTGCAGCCAGCAGTGGGCATGCATGCCAAGGGAGGACGATGAACGTGGAGGAAGAGGAGGCGACGCACACCTGCAATCTCAATGCTCAGAGGCCGACGCTGGACCGTCTCCAGCTGGCGCCCAGCCTGAGCAACTTGCCTATCAGAAAAGCCCCCTCTCAAATCAGATGTGAAAGTGCTGGGGATGCCGCTGCGCAGAAGGCTCTGGGCTCCATCCCCAGTGCAATGAGCGCGGCTGTGAAACCCGCCCCCGGCTAGCGGAGCCCAGCCCGGCCTCAGGCACCCTGGCTGGAGTGTCCCTTCTACACTCCCGACATTTCGGCTGAGCAGAGAAAACCTGCTCATTTCCTTCCAACCCCAAAATATCCCTGAAACGCACACCCCGCCCTAGTCCTCTCCTGTCCTTAACTGCAGCTGCGGGCTCATCTGTGATGTCGGGGGGCCGCAGGCTGACCCCATCCGTGCCAGAGTCACCACTGCCAGACACGAGGCGCCCACACGACCGCTGGCGTGGGGGCGCCCCCTCCTGTCTTGCTCCCCAGGTGCCCACGAATGTCTTCTCACCTCAGTTTATTTTAATATAAAAAAAAAAACATTTAAATTCTAACCTTTTCCAAATGTGAAGATGTTCTACAGGGTTAGTCACCAGGGAAATGCAAATTCAGCCCACGGGAACCACCAGCAGACGCCCACCAGGACGGCTAAAATTAAAAAGACTGACAATACCCAATGCTGCTGAGGGCGGGGCACGCACTGTTCCCGCGGGTGGGAGGACAGGGAGCAAGGACAGCTCTGTTAGGGCTCCGCGGTCTCCTTGGACCCAGCAACTCGGCTGCGGGGCAGGGAGCTCCGTCCCCGCCTGGGAGGCTGGGGCAGGACACTTCCAAGTTCCAGCCCAGCCTGGGCAGCTTAGCAACTTGGTGGGATCCCGTCTCTAAAGTGTAAAACCAAAAGGAGGCGGATCCGGGTGGATCTCTCAGTGCAGAAGCCCTGGGGTTAACCCACCAATACCAAAAAAAAAAAAAAAAAAAAGAAAGACCTTCTCAGCAGCCGCAAAGAGAAGCCAGAAGCCGGCAGCGCCAGGACTGCTCCTGCCAAGATGCGTAAGCGACGCCTGTCACGTTCACGCGTTGAGAAACGGCTCCGCAGCAGGGGAAGAGCAGCCCTGGGCGGCCCACAGCGGGGGCGCAGGGACAGGGCGGCAGGGACGCCCACCAGGTGCAGCAGGTGCGGCTCACACGTGCATGTTCACGGGTGGGCGGAACTCACTAGGCTGAGAGACAGAGAGAGGGTGAACGCGGATTGGGTAAGGGGTCGCCGGGACGCAGAGGAGGGGTCGCAACCCCAGGCAGCGTGGTCAGCCTGAGAAGCTGAAACACAGAATCCCCACGCGATCCGGAGGCTGTACTCCTCGCACGTACACGCGGTCACTGAAGCAGGAACTCAGCCGGGATGGCGACGCGGCCTGTCATCCCAGCAGTCTGGGAGTCTGAGGCACAAGGATCACAAGTTCGAGCCCAGACTGGGCAATTCAGGGAGACCCTGGCTCAAATAAATAATAAAAAGGGGTTGGAGATACAGCTCAGAGAAAGGACCTGCACTCAGCCCCAGTCCCGTAAGAACGAATAAACAAACAAATACAAGAGAAGACGCATAGAAATACAGTGAAGGGAGGGGGTGCTGGAGGAATGGCTCAGCAGTTAAAGTGCTTGCCTAACTAACAAGCTCTACGTCAAGCGCTAAGTACCCCAGTTCAATTCCCCAGCACCATCTAAACTGGATGTGGTGGTGCACACCTGTAATCCCAGCACTTGGGAGGCTGAGGCAGGAGGATTCCCTGAGTCTAAGGCCAGCCTGGGCTCCATAGTGAGGTCAGGACCAGCCTGGGCTACAGAGCGAGACCCTGTCTCAAAAAATAAATAAATAAGTAAAAATAAACGGGGGTTGAATGCTAATACTGCAAAATACAGAAAGAAAGACAGACAAACACTAAGCTGAGGGCTATGAGTGCCGGGGCACTGCCAATCCTGAGAGGAGCGGGGGGAGGTGCCCGGGAACCCACTGTCGGGGAGCAGCTGGGAAGCAGCTCAGAACTGAAGCAGCAGAACTGTACTCCTGCCTGGGCGGTGACAGGAACACAGCCTGTAAAGTCGCCGATGGCCAGAAACCCAAAAGAAGCCGGGCTCATCCGCCACACCCTGCCTTGCGGCAGCGCCTCCTGCATTACAGTCGGGCTGACCGTCGAGGGTGCGTCTCTGATGAAGTCACTGTGCCGTTCTGGTCTGACTTTCCCCCCCCTCCCAGAACAGTCTGTGCAGCTTGTGCCAAGAACAATGGATCCGGAGGCAAGCTGGGGTCTCCTCCAGCTCTGAGTCAGCGCGAACGCTCGCGCTGTCATGCCAGGTAACCGGCGCGCTCCTCCTGCTGCCAGCAGCCAGGCGCCCCACCTCCTCCCTCCTGGGTTTCAGGCGGCATACCTGCTTGGTCCTTACCGGGGCAGAAAGGGGATGATGCCTGCGCCCTGTGGCATGAGCTTGGTTGGGGTCTCAGCACCCTGGGATGAAAGCCCTGGATTTAAGCTCCAGCACCCCAAAAAAGAGGCAATTTTAGAGGCATAAATATCTGAAAGGATTTTTATGCTTCTAAAAGGTAACTAGGAAAGATGTGTGAGGGACGTGAGCCCTGAAAGGGGGCCCTGCAGGCCGTGACTGACCCCCTGACCATGCTGGGGTCTTTGGAGGATGCTCAGGGCCCTCGCACACGCAGCCCATGGGCTTCGAGCCCCGGCCTCTGTCCTCACTAGTTGTCCAAGGCAAACAGTGTCTGACAGCAGACTTCAGTCCTTGGCAGTAGGAGCCTTAAAGGGTCTCTGGGGTATTTTTTGTTTCGTTGTGTATGAGAAGTTTTCACTGTGTCGCCCAGGATGACCTTGAACTCACTGCAACCCTCCTGCCTCAGCCTCCTGAGTGCTGGGAAAGCAGGTGTGCCTGCCATTGACAACTAAGAACCACAGAGAAGGTCATCCCAGTCCTAGGTGAGACGGGCACGCAAATGGGGTTGGGAGAGAAGGGGTGGCGTGGGGAGATGCTCCACATCCCCAGGAATGGTGTACATGGGGAGGCCAGCTCCTGTGGGAGTGACCAGCACCAGCACCACAAAGACAGAGAAGAAAGCCAGCCAGCCAGCCCGATAGGCCACAGTCCCACCCACCTGAGGTCTTGACCCTCACACACACTTGGAAAGGGCCTATTTATTTATTTATTTATTTAGACACAGGGTCTCATTCTGTAGTCCAGGCTGGTCCTGAACTCACGATGCAGCCAAGTCTGGCCTACAACTTAGGGCAATCCTCCCACCACAGCCTCCCAAGCTCATGGGATTACAGACAGAACCACCGGGCCCAGCTAATCTTTAGGTGGTAACGGGGATTCGAACCCAGGGACTTGTGAATGCCAGGCAAGTGCTTCAGCCCTTGAGCTACACCCCAGCCCGGAAAGGGCCATCTCTGTCTCAGTGGCACGCTACCAAGGCAGCTGGGTGAGAACAAATTTTGGTTTTGCACATTTGCTTAAACAAAACCCACCCTGGGCCACGCCCTCGGGTACAATACCCAGCGCCCCGCTGCCTCCAACACGGCCCCTGGGTGGGACCGCCGCTGTGCTGGAACGGAGCAAACACCGAGCAAACACAGCTTGCAAATGTCCTCGCCCTTCCTTCCGGAGGACTGGAGGCGAATGGGAAAGGAACGCGCCATGCTGGTGACTGGGATCACAGCCATCCTCCTGAGTGCCGGACCAGGCGCAGGCGGAGCGGGGCGCGGCCCAGGGTCATGCACGGCACCGCTGAAGTAACCCACACACGGACACGGAGCCGACAGCCAAGCCAGGGCGGATCTCCCTCTGGTGCCTGTGCCTCCACCTGGAACATTCTGCGGTCACGAGACGAGGATTCAAGAGCATGAAACCATGGACAGATCGACAGAAGTGGTCTCACCCACAGAAAGCATAATGCCGACATCAACACCGTAAGCAGAATTAAGAGGCAACCAAGAAACACGGATCAGAATTAATAACGCGGATGCTTGAGGCATAGTTCGGTGGCTAGAGCAGTTGTGTAGGGTGTGAGTCCGATTCCCCACCACTAAGATAAAAATTAGGCCCACCCCTGTCATCTAGCACTCAGGAGGCTGAGGCAGGAGCATTGCTGTGAGCTCAAGGCCAGCCTGGGCGACACAGTGAGATCAGGACTCGGCTGGACAGCAGAGCAAGACCTTGTCTCAGAAAACAAACAACAACCACAACAAAACAGGAGGGGTGCTGGAGAAATGGCATACTGGTTATAGCACTTGCCTAGCAAGTACACGACTACGGGTTCGATTCCCCAGCACCACGTAAGCCGGGCAAGGTGGCTCACGCCTGTAATCCCAGAACTTGGGAGGCCGAGGCAGGAGGATTATTGTAGTTGAAGGCCAACCTCAGCTACATAGTGAGTTCACGACCAGCCTAGACTACAGAGCAGGATCGTGTCTCAAAAAAGAAAAGAAAAGAAAAGAAAAGAAAAGAAAAGAAAATTAAAAACAGTAAGACTGAGAATGTAGCATCCAGTGCTTGCCTCGCTGCCCGAGTTCAAGCCCCGGTACCAACAGTCAAGAGGTGAGAAGCATCAGCAAAACAGCCACCCTGCAAGTCGTCAAATGGGTACAGGACAGAAAGACACAACACGAAGAGCTGACAGACCCCATCCGGAAGCAGAGCGGCACCGGCGACCGAGACGCAGCCGCGTGACACCGCCGGCTGCAAGGCAGGGCTTCGCAAGAACAGGGCTGGATACAGGCCCATCCGCGTGGGAGCCAGCCCGGCGCTGGCTCGGGCCAATTGAGTCATTAAGCAGGTAGCCGTAAAAGCCCCAGGAGAACATGCCGCGGACGCCATCTATAACGTTGGCTCAGGACCGGCCCTCCCAGGCTGGGCAGCGTCTCCAGGGCCGCGAAGAAAAAGACAGAGGAATCTGACTCTGCAAAAACTCCAACCTTCTCAGCAAAACAGCAGAAAACAAACCAGGGACTTTCGCTTTCAGATAAGACAGCAGCTCCAGCCAGACCCTCTCCTCTACTGAGAGCAGCTCTAAAACTGGCTAAATTTAAAAAAAAAAAAATTTGAAAGCCAGGCACAGTGGCACATGGTTATAACCTCAGCACTCAGGAGGGGGAGCAAACAGGATCTCCATTTCCTGGCCAGCCTGGATTACATAAAGAATTGGTAGTCAATTCCTTGTGGCCAAACTGACATACAGATTCAATGCAATCCTATTCGATGCAACAGCATTTTTCACAGAGCTAGAAAGAGCTATCTGAAAATTTACATGGAATCAGAAGAGATCAGGGACTAGCTCGAACAATGCTAAGCAATCAAACAAAAGGAGGCATCACAATACCAGACATCAAATCTCATCACAAAGCAACAGTGACAAAGCCTACATGGTATTGACACAAAAACAGACAGGTGGATCAATGGAACCGAACTGAGGATGAAGAGACAGCTCCAGGACCTTCCGCCAGCCAGATCTTTGACAAAAGCACCAAAAACACACACTGGAGTACAGACAGCCTCTTCAACAAGTGCTGCTGGGAAAACTGGCTAGCCACGTGCAGAAGGATGAAACGGGACCCACACCTTCTACTCTGTACCAAATCAAATCTAAATGGACCAAAGACCTAGACATTAAAATGGAAACACTGAACTTGTCAGAAGAAAAAATAGTCAAATCCCTTCAACACAGGCATAGGCAAGGGCTTTCTCAAAGAAAAAAAAAAAAAAAAACAACACCCAAAGCACATGAGAAAATACCAAGAATCAACAAATGGGATTATATGAAATTTAAAAACTTCTGCACAGCAAAAGAAACAACAGAATGAAGAGGGAATATATAGAATAGGAACAAATTTTTCCCAACTATTTGTCAGTCAAAGGATTATTATCAAGAACATACAAAGAACCGAAAAAAGTAGACCCTCCAAAATAAGACCCAGTCAAAAACATGGGCAGCTGAAATGAGCAGGTCTCAGAAGTCTGAACAGTCAGTAAATACATGAAAAAATGTTCAGCGTCTTTAGCCATCAGAGAAATGCAAATCAAAACAACACTGAGGTTCCATCTAACTCCAGTAAGAATAGCTGCTATCGAGATCTGAACCAACAAACGCTGGCAAGGCTGTGTGGAAAAGGAACCCTCTTACTTTACAGGTGGGACTATAATTGGTGTAAGTGCTATGGAAAGCAGTATGGAGAGTCCTCAAAAAATGAAAAGTCACCTATTAGAGTGATACATGCACACCCATGCTTATGATAGCCAAATCTCAGAAGAAGCCAATATGTCCATTAACAGATGAAGGAGTAAGGAGGTGGTGCATTTACACAACCAAGTACGACTCTGCCATGAAAGGATAAATCTGAGTCAGCTGTAGGAAATGAGTGCACCTTGAGACCGTTATCCTTAGCGAAATGAATCAGCCACTCAAGGTTAAATATCATATGGTTTCTCTAGTATGAGAAAACCAAACCATAAAAAAGTCAAAGAGAAAAAAAGTAAGAAGACAGAACTTGGGGAGAGAGAAAGGGGATGGGGTGCCGAGGGGGTGGGAGAGGAAAGGGATGTAAAATTTTTCTAATGTAAAAATTTAAAAACCGGTGGCCCACCTGGGCTACACTGTGAGAGCCTCAAGGAAATCTTTTTAAATCCATTTGGAGGCAGCCCCTGACTTCTAACACAAGCGGGACTTGCAGGCCCCTACCCAGGCAGGAGGTCAACACCTGAGCTCGGCTTCTACTTGGGCCATGCCTGTCCTTTTGCACTGCTGGTCCCTAAGGTGGAGGCGAAGATCCCTGGGAGGGCAAAAGGCACTGGGCAGGTCTACCGGACTCCCACAGCCTCGGGCCAGGGGAGTAGCCGAGAACTCAAAGCCTCCCAGGGTCACGCCTGGCAAGGGGACAGCACACTCGCTATCAGGTAGGGAGCCAGGAACTTGTAGGGATCTGTGGACGAAGCCACTCCTGGGTCCAGGGGATCCCTGGGGGATTTCCCTCGACAAGACTGGACTCACTAATATGAACATGAGGCTGAGCAAGGGGCTCAGGGTGGCATTACAGTACTCACCAGACTTAGCAGAGGTAAGAACCAGGCCAGTGGTAGAATAAACTGTAATCCTAGCACTCCAGGAGGCTGAGACAGGAGAATCACAAGTTCTAACCCAGCCTGGACAGCCTAGAGTAGCAAGATACTTTCTCTAAAATATATATATATAAACAATAATTAAAAGGTTGAGGGTGTAACTCTGTGTGAGGGCCAGAGGTTGGGTCCCCACACCAAAGCGGGTAAAAAGAAAAAAAAGGAAAAAGAAAAAAAAGTAATGGTTTCTCTATCTGTAGTCATGGCTTGCTGGGGAGGCAAGCACAGATCTCCACGCCCACTGCCATCTCTGGCCAAGGAGCTAGGTCCAGGTCCTGCCACCCACTTGCAAATCAGGAGCTGCGACTTGGGCTGGCGTCTCCCAGCACACAGCCGTAGCTTGGGGTGGAGGCCAGGGTGTCTCCGATGGCCACCATGGCTGGCAGCAGACGCAGGCCCAGGTCTCATGGCCCACTGCCACCACCATTAACCTGTGATTTGGGCCCTTGCCTCCCTGCCCGCTCTCACCCTCTCCTGCTGTGGATCCACGGCCTGTGGCCACCGCCTGCCGCCATCGCTAGCCTCGGATCTGGGTCTGTGTCTCCGGCCCACCGCCATCACTAGCTGTGGACATAAGCCCAGGTCTCACCACCCGCTGGCATCGTTTGACGGGTTCTAGTCTCCCATTTGCTCAAGTTATAAGAGAAAACTTTCCATACCCAGAAAACGAAACTGACATGCAAGTGACGGAGGCACACCGTACATCCACTAGACATGAGTTAAACAGAAGCTCCCCTAGATATATAATAAGAAAACTCACTGAAATACAAGGCAGAGAGAGAATTCTAAAAGCTGCAAGAGAAAAAAAGCAAGCGATGTATCATGGCAAACCTGTCAGGGTAACAGCGGACAAATCCTACGAGCCAGGAGAGCCAGAAGTCCTCAAAGCCTTAAAAGATAGATAGTAACAGCAAACCAAGACTCCTGTACCCAGCAAAAATGTCATTTAAAAAAATTTTTGAGACAGTCTCACTCTGTAGCCCAGGATGGTACTGAAGTCACTATGAAGGCCAGGCTAGCCCTGGACTCACAGCGATCCTCCTGCCTCAGCCTCCCAAGTGCTGGGATTATAGGCATCATTTACAATTAACAATGAAATAAAAACCTTCCACAACAAAGAAATCTTGAAGAAATTTACGAAGACCAAATCATCATTACAAAAAATTCTCAAAGGTCGGCTGGATAGGAAAACAGGGAACAACCAGAACAACACAGTGCCAGGTTTACCCTTAATAGAGAGAACATCTAAAAAATAAGTGAACAAAAAGAGTTGAATATTCACAGGATTACAAAATGGCAGAACCTAAGACAAACATGTTAATTATTATCCTAAATGCTAACAGCCTCAGCTCACCAATCAAAAGACATATATTGGCTAACTGGATTAAAAGATACAACCCAACCATATGTTGCTTACAAGAGACACATTCCAAGCACGAAGATAAACCCAGACTCAAAATTAAAGGCTGGAGTTCTCCTCAACTGGGGGACAAAAAAAGCAGGGGTAGCGATACTCTTTGCTGACAAAATGGACTTTAATCCAAAGCTGGTCAGAAAAGACAAAGAAGGTCACTTCATTCTCATAAAGGGAACAATTCAGCTAGAGGAACTGATAATCATAAACATTTATACCCTGAGCAATGGTATACTCAACTACATAAAACAAAAGGTACTGAACTTCAAAGAAACACATAAACTCTAACACTATAATAGTGGGGAACTTTAATACTCCTTTCTCCCAAGAAGACAAGTCACCTAGACACAAAATCAAATCAACAGAGATAGAGCAGACCTGAACTACATCATAGAAGAAATGGATTTGACAGACATATACAGAATTTTTAATCCAACAAAAACAGAACACACATTTTTTCTCAACCACTCATGGAACACTCTCCAAAATAGAACACATCCTACGCCACAAAACAAGCTTAAGCAAATATTTTTTAAAATGATATAATCCCATGTACCCTGTCAGATCATAATGGAATAAAACTAGAAATCTGCTACAACACAGTCGAAAGATGCAACTCAAACAGAGACTGAACAACACTTATCTAAATAAACACTGAGTTACACAAGAAAGCAAGGAAGAAATAAAAACGTTCACAGAGACAAACAATGGCAGTGTATCAAAATGCAACCTCTGGGACACAATGAAGGCACTGTTAAAAGGAGAATTCATTTTCATAAATGCACACATAAAAAGAACTGAGAAAGCCCAAATAAATTATTTAAGCTCACAACTCAGGGCCCCCAGAAAAACAAGATCAAGCCAACCCCAAACTTAACAGAAGAAATTATAAAGATCAAAGCAGAAATTAATGAAATAGAAACTTAAAAAAGACACAAAAAATAAATGAAACAAAAAGCTGGTTTTTTGAAAAGATAAACAAGATTGATTAAACCCCTTGCTAAACTCACAAAGATAAAGGAAAAAAAAAACCTACATCAATATCAATACAATCAGGAATTAAAAAGGCGAAATTACAACAGATAACAAAGAAATCCAAAGGATAATAGGAAGTTACTTTTAAAGTTACTTTTGTACACCAATAAATTTACAAATCTAAAATAAATGATGAGTTTTTATATCAATCACCAAAACTGAATGAAGAAGAAATCCAACATCTGTATAGGCCAATATCCACTTATGCAATCGAGGAAGTAATAAAAACACTTCCAACCAAGAAGGGCCCAGGACCTGATGGACTCTTAGCAGAATTTTATAAAAAGATTTAGGGAAGACTTAGTACCAACACTCACCAAACATTTTCAAGAAACTGAAAAGGAAGGAAAATTGCCCAAATCATTTCTTGAAGTGAGTATAACTCTACTTCCAGACATAGACCCAACAAAAAAAAAAAAGAAAAGAAAAATACAGGCCAATATCTCTAATAAATATGAAAGATGAAAAGATGAAAGATGAAAAAAAATACTCAAGAAAATTCTTGCCAACAAAATGCAACAAATCATAAATAAGGTTATACACCGTGACCAAGTGGGCTTCATCCCAAACATGCAGAGATAGCTCAACATGCGCAAATCAACAAATGTAATACACCACATTAACAGATGCAAAGATTAAAATCATATGATTATTTCAATAGATACAGAAAAAGCATTTGACTAAATCTAACACCCATTTATGAGAAGACTCTGAAGAAAACAGGAATAGGGGGACCCTACCTCAACATGATCTAACCTATTTATAACAACCCCTCAATCAATATAATCCTATAAGGGAAAAGACTGAAAGCATTCACACTAAATTCAAATTCAGGAATAAGACACCCTTACTATTCAACATAATGCCTGGAAATTTGGCAAGAGCCATCAGGCAAGAGCTAGGAATAAAAGGAATATGCATCAGAAGGGAAGAAGTAAAGCTATCCGTACTTTCACATGACATGATACTCCACATAGAAGACCCAAAAATTTCCACCCAAAGACTCTTAGAACTAATAAATTCAGCAAAGTAGCAGGTTATAAAATCAATACCCAAAAATCAATAGCATTTCTATACACCAATAATGAATCCAAACAGAAATAAATCAAGAAAACAACCCCGTTCACAATAGCAACAACAAATACTTAGGAATAAACCTCACCAAAGAGGTGAAAGACCTATAGAAAGAAAACTACAAAGCCTAAAAAAAGACATTGAAGAGGACTTTAGAAAGTGGAAAGACATCCCATGTTCCCGGATAAGAAGAACTAATATTGTCAAAATGGCCATACTCCCAAAGCTACTATACAGATTCAATGCAATATCAATCAACATACCAAGTACATTCTTCACAGAACTACAAAAAGCAACCTTAAAATTTATATGGAATCAGAAAAGGCCCAGAATCTCTAAAGAAATTCTAAGTAATAAGGGCAAAGCTGGAAGAATCACAATGCAAGACTTCAGAAAATACTACAAAGCAACAGTGATCAAATCTACATGGTACCAGTATAAGAATAGACAAGAGGAACAGAATTGAGGATACCGAAACAAACCCAAACACCCTTAGTCAACTGATCTTTGATAAAGGGGCCAAAATGGGAGAAAATACAACATCTGCAACAAATGGTGCTTGGAAAACTGGATCTCCACATGCAGGAGAATGAAATTAGACCCATATCTGTCTCCACACGGTAAAATCAGATCAAAATGGATCAAAGAACTGGACATCAAAACATAAACACTGAACTTACTGGAAGACAAAATAGGTAACACCCTAGAAGACAGAGGGACAGGAAAGGATTTTCTGAACAGATCCCCAGCTGCACAAGAAATCTCAGCAAGAATCAACAAATGGGACTACATTAAATCAAAAAGCTTTTGCACAGCAAAAGAAACAATCAGCAAGGTGCAGAGACAACCCACAGGGTGGGAAAAGATACTTACCAGTAACACTTGAGACAAAGGATTAATGTTTAGAATACACAATTAATTGAAAAACATAAAACCCTCTAAAATAAATGATCCCATCAAGAAGTGGGAAGATGAAATGAAAAGAAAAGAAAGAAAGAAATACAAATGGCCAAGAAACATATGAAAAAGTGCTCTTCATCACCGACCATCAGAGAACATCAGGAAATGCAAGTAAAAACAACACTGAGGTTTCACCTCACCCCAGTGAGAACGGCCTACATCAAGAACTTAAAAAAAAAAAAAAACTGTCGGTGAGGGTGCAGAAAAAAAGGAACCCTACCCCACTGCTGGTGGGAACACAAGCTGGTACAACTGCTATGGAAAGCAGCCGGGAGGTTCCTTAGAAAGCTGAGATCGGGAGTTCCATTTGATACAGCTATTGCCCTAGTGGGCATGCTCTCAAAAGAAATAAAGTCACCAAAAAGACACACACATATCCATGTTTATAGTGGCACAATCCATAATACCCAAATCCTGGGAACAACCTACCTCCCCATCCATAGAGGAATGGTTATAGATGTGGTACCTGTACACAATGGAATACTATGCAGCCATAAAGAAAGACAGATATGAAGCATTTGAACGAAAATGGGGCCATCTTGAGTCAATAATGCTCAGGGAAATGGACCAAGAACAAAAGACTGAGTATAGATGGGTGTCCCTCTTATGAAATGCACAAAAATAATGACATAAAAAGGCTCCAACATGAATGATGGTAGAAAGAAAGGCAAGAGTCAGATAGGAAAGGGGTGAACCTCTGAAAAAGGGTGGGCATAGACACTCACTGACTCCCCAAACCCCATGTGTAACAGAATGCAGAATTCGTGTATTTACAAAAAAAAAATGTTAAATTTTATGTCATATGAATTTACCACAATAAAATTGTTAAAGAAAAAAACAGAAGTAACATTAGGTTCAGGATGTGGACCGTTATCTTTCTAGAACATGAAAACAGGAACTCAGGAAAGAATACCTCAAAATATGTTATTAATAGTGGCACACTAGGGACCGGACAGAGACGGATGCTGAGACAGTATTAACGCAATTAATGGCAAGAAGCGCCTCTTTCTAAAGGACAGTCCGTGCCTATGCACTGTGCTGTTTAGAGCGAGCCAGGCTCTACTGGGCTGACAAACAGTCCCAGATCCCCAGGGCCTGCGACCAATGTCCTCGCTGCTCACGTTCCGTGCCCGCCACAGGGTGGGTGTGCTTGCTAGCTGTGTGGCTGGGGCTCCTTCCCAGGACTCGGGCTGGTGGAAGATGCACTACCTGGAAGTCTGGGTCGAAGATACTCTATTGGAAGACTGGGTCTCTGGGGGTGGGGGGTGGGGGGTGGGGAGAAGGCTTGGTACATCACCTGGGCTGGGAGTGTGTGTGTGTGTGTGTGTGTGTGTGTGTGTGTGTGTGTGTGTGTGTGTGAGAGAGAGAGAGAGAGAGAGAGAGAGAGAGAGAGAGAGAAAGAGAGAGGTGGAGAAAGTGTGTTTGTGTATAGCTCATTATTTTTGATTGTGGAAACAAGATCTCACTAAGTTACCTAGTGTACACTTGAACTTGTGATCCTACTGCCTCAGCCTCCTAGTCAGCAGATGACAGGCCTGGGCCACAAGACCGTGCTCACACAGGGGTCAAAAGCCACGCAGTCTGAATGGACCGGAGCTAATGCCACAGCCACGTGTGGTGCGATGTTGTGGGGGGTGGGGGGGCTGTGCCTGCCTGGTGGCGGCGGATGAGCTGCGGAAGAGAAGAGACACCCCAGGCCTGAACTCCGGTCCCACGGTCTTCTAGGATGCAGTCAGACCTGTGCAAAGATACTGTGAACCCCTGGCTGTTCCTCCATTACACACCAGGAAAAGGCTCCATGTCCACGGGAATTGTTAAATCAAGAAAAACACCCAGAAAATGGAGCCCGTAGCAGGAGATCCTGCACAGGAAGGCCCCGTTAGCAGGGAGCAACGGGAAGAGAAATGTTTATGTGTCCTATGAGATGCAATGTCTCTAACCTGTGGCCAAAGCACGCAGCGATACGGACGCGTGAGGGTTTCAAAGCCATCGCAGGATTTTAACCATTAATGTTTAGTGGAACAAAAACGTAACAAGCTGGGCAGGTTCATACCTTGCTGCAGAAAGAAACACAAGGTGTCTTCCTAGAAAACACGGTGGCTTGGACAAGCCTCACAGCACTGATGGACCTCGTAAAGATTCATCTAAAAAAAAGGCTCAGGAACCCAGTAAGAGACACACTAAGACAAGCCAGGCCTGGTGGTTCGGGCTCGTAATTCCAGCACTCTGGCAAGCTAAGGCAGGAGGATCACAAGTTCTAGCCCAGCCTGGGCAACTTAGTGCTTTAGTGAAACCCTGTCTCAAAATAAAATATAAAAAGAGTCCCAGTATGTCATAAGCTGGGCACAGTGACACACACCTGTAATCCCAGCACTAAGGAGACTAAAGCAGGAATGTCATGAGCTTGAGGCCAGCCTGGACTGCACAGTGAGTTCAGGACCGGCCTGGACTATAGAATGAGACTTATCTCAGTCTGTGTATGTATAGGATACGAATATAGCTCAGAGTGAGGGCCCTGGGTTAAATCCCCAGTGCAGGAAGAAAGAAATAACAAAAGAAAAGAAAAAGAAAGAAAGAGAGAGAGAGAAAGAGACAGAGAGAGACACACACATTAGAGTATTATTTACTTAAGATTCAAGAAACAAAATGTCCAAAAACAACAGATAAACTACAATATATGTAGAAGATTCTAGATTATTTCTAACATTGAAATGAGCTTGTTATATTCTAAATTAAGCTTTTAAAAAAAGCAAGACCCAAAGTTCTCATGATCATCACCTCACAGACAGAGCACGCCCACAGCAGAGCAAGGTCAGACAAGGGCACCTGGATCAGACTGTCGCCCCCAGCCACCGGCAGGACAGGGACCTGTGTTTCTGTCTTTGTCTGGCATTTCTCTTTTCCCCCCATTTTTCCACAATAAACGTTTCTGTTGGAAGGGAACAAACTGTGTCACAAATACCACTGCCTGATGTCATCAGGGCGACTGCAAGGCCACAGGGCGGGAGCGAGCGTTCACCCGGAACCGAGACTCTCCCATGGAGACCTTGAAGTCACCCACCTCACCAGCAGACTCCTGCACGTACTCGCCACACACCCGTGACGGCTGGAATGTCCGCCAAGAACCTGCGCCTGTGGAGGGGACCAGGCCATAGGGAGCAGCGGAGCAAACGCATTAACCTACTGATTTCCCACGCTGTCGAGAGGTGGGGCTTGAGCTTAGACAGCGGGGCCGGTTTGTCATCCAGCACTCTGGGAAACTGAGGCACGGGGATCTCAAGTTTGACCCCAGCCTGGGCAACTAGTGACTTAGCGAGACCCTACATCAAAATCAAAAATAAAAACGGGCTAGGATGTCGCTCTCGGTGAGACCTGGGGCCCGATCCCCAGAACTGAGGAAAGAAAAGCTGTGTGGCCGCGGTGGGAAGACGGTTCCGCGTCTGAACCCAGCCTGGGCAGCTCGGCAACTCCGCAGGACCCTGTCTCCAAGCACGGAACCAGTGGGGGGGGGGGGGGGGCGCTCCGTGCCCAGGCTCTGGCTTCCATCCCCAGGACCACAAAGAAGTACCGTGTCCCAGTAATAAGAAAGTCCCTCAGACACCCCCAAAGTCATTGTTCCCTGAAATTCTGCAAAGCAAAGCTTGCCCCGACTTGCGTGCCAAGCACACTCCACTGCTGCGCCCTGTGAATAACATCCCGGGACACGGAAAGGCACCAGAAGCAGCCCACGGGCGCCCTGCTGTTAAGTCCCAGCCCGGAAGCACATGAGTCACACCCGGGACATGCAAATGCGTCGGAAAAGGCCCCCCGCGCTCTGGGAAGAGCTTTCACATTTGAATCTGGCTTTGACTGAAGGAGACAGAGACCAGCTTCCGAAATGATGTGCCGCGATGAGGCACAGAAAACACGTTTGGCATCCACAGGCTGGGGCAAGACCAGATTGTGGGTCTAAATGTCACCTTACAAACTGGGGAAAACTAAGGAGGTGGCTGCAGGCCTATAGCCCTGGCTGCTTGGAAGGGTGAGGCAGGAGGACCATGGGTGTGAAACCAACTCGGGGCCACACAGTAAGAGCCTTTTCTCAAAAAAAGAAAAAAAAAAGGAAAGGATATTAAGGGGAGAAAGGGGTGCACACATGTGCACACATACACACATGTGCTGTGTCTTGGCCACTTTACCGTCAATGCCTGACGTCCGCGACCTAAAGGACAGGTTCATTTTGGCTCAGTTTCTGAGGTCTCAGGCCATGCACCACACCAGTGGCCAGCAATGGTGGAGGCTGGGAGCGCCTGGGGTGAAGGAGAGGAGGTAGGCTCTGCAGGCAGAAAGCCCAGAGAAGAAAGGAGCTGGGGACCCCCACACCCCAGGTACGCGTCCTTCCTGCCAGTCTGCACAGCACAGGAATCTCCAATTATGGATCTACTGATGAGCACAGCGCCCCTGTGATCCAATCACCATTCCCACAGGGGGACCCTCGGGGTGTGTTCGACCCAGCCAGACACTGAGTTATAGGAAACCCACACAGTATCCCTGAAGGACCAGAGCCTAATGGACTCCGTGACAGGCCTCAAACTCCCCCTAAAAGTTAGCAGGCCTAAGTTTCGTATCTCACAAATCAGGCAGAACCACATGTTGGCCAAGGCTGAAGCCACCCCCAGGCCACTTAGACCAGCCAAGGCTAAAACACATCTGCAGCCTGAGTTAAGGTCCGGGGGCCACATATGTAACATTCCTGCAGCCTGGGTGGTGGTCTAGGGACTACATGTCTAGCATTCTTGTGACATAAGTTAAGGTCTGGGGACTACAAATAGTTACCTTGTACAAACTGACCAATCACTCGCAGCTTGCCCAAAACCCCAGGCGGGACTGTTGAGCTAAGCTTATGACTGGACATTTTAAAAGACTCTCAGAGGTTAAGATCGGGTCCCAACAGATGCTATGGACACTCCACAAATTCTGAATGGTCAATGTTGTTGCCATGGGTGCTGTGTAATTATGATTGGTTTTTATGCAATGATGCTGTGCCTATGTCATACTCTCTGTAACCTCCCCTTCCCATACCCCATAAATACCCTACTCAGCTATTGTTCGGGGCTCTCGGGGCTCTCGGACCAGATGCTCTGCATTGGGGAAGACTGAGAGCCGGAGCTTAAGCTGGAATAAAGACTTCTTGCTTTCGCATGTGTGATCGGTCTCCTGGGGTCTTTGGGACATTCGCAATCTGGGCATAACAATTCCCACGTGCAGGTCCCCAAGCAGGGTCCCAGCCGGTTCAGGAGCCACCCACAACAACACTGCCCTTCCTTTCTCATGGGGACAGGTTAATCCACACTGTCTCACGAGGGCAGGGGCACATCTTATGTGTTATTTTTCCCCCTTTTTCTTAATACTCATCCATGCGAACTTTGTTTGGTTTGGACTGGTTTTGCTTTGTAGTTCTCAGGTCAAGCCAAGTGACTTCCCCCTGGGTGACACCCCAGCCCGTTTTTATTTTTTGATTTTGAGCAGCTACTAGCTAAGTTATTAAACTGCCCAGGCTGAGCTCACACATGCAAATTGACAGGCCTGTGCCACCAGATCTGGCTTGTCCTACACATCTGACACTGAGCACGGCCAAGGCAGGACTACTGAGAAGCAGGCTCACTCGGAGTTCAGAGTCCTCACTGTGGGCTGAGTTGCCCTTTGCTGGGGCTCTTAGCAAAGCCTTGGGCGGAAGGTGGGCCACCAGGTGCATCTGCTTCGGGGGAGAGGGGCGAGACACACGTGAGGCCCAAGGTGACTCCACACCCAGCTCTGCTTGTACACAGATCACCCATCACACCCCAGCCAGGCCTCTTCTTCCATGGGACACCCCAACACAGCAGCAAGATCCCTCCTCTGCACAACCCCAGTGGGGAGGCTCAGAGCAGAGTAAGCTCTGTACTCAGGAAGCGTCTTCTGGTCTTGGGGTCCCTTGGGAGCTTCCTTTCACCCCAGCCAGCCATTGGGAACCTCTGGCCTGTGGACTCACTTGGCCAGAGCACAGGGATCCCCTGACCTTCCCCCTGCGCTGCCCCAGCCCGCTCTGGCCACCAGGTTTGTTCCAGAACATTCCAGGCTTCTCCGCTGGTGCCATCCTGCCCAGAATGTTCTTTCCCTACTCTTCAGGACAGCAAGAATTTCCCTGCCTCGGGGTCTTCATTCAAAGCTGGACTTGGTGGCACACTCCTGGAATCCTAGCCCTGTGGGAGGTCGAGGCGGGAAGATCAAAAATTTAAAGCCAGCCTGGGCAACTCAGCAAGACCCTGTCTCAAAATCAAAAAAAGAGCTGGGAATGTAACTCAGTGTGAAGATTCTGGAATTCATCCTCAGTGTCAGAAAAAAGAAAAAGAAAAGAAAAACCTTCCTTCCTCAGCAAGGAAGGGAAACTTCACCATCAACCCAACACTGTAAAACCTGTGCCGTGTGCGGGCGGGGGGGGGGGGGGGGGGGGGGGCCCC